>JAOUWY010000062.1:15087666-15100336 GCA_025728095.1 Prietella phreatophila | reverse complement strand
AACCCCCCTCCAATGGGGGTCCTGGGCCCCTGTCCGAACTGTCTCTCGCTGCCATGGAAAGAGAGGCAGCCTCCGTCAGGCAACAGCTGTGCAGTGCAACCCCTCCACCGGGGTTGACAGTCGGGGTGCCACCCCCGACAGCTCTGGAACAAAGGGCGCCGCCCCCAACGGTTCTGGAAAGCAGGGCCTTGCTTAAGCGCCTTGCTTAAGGGCCCAACATTTGCAGCTTGGCAGTGCTGGGGTTTGAACTCACAACCTTCCAATCAGTAGATTCATGTCTTTAACCATGGAGCTACCACTGCCCTACTGTAACCCTTCCCAGACTGATGTATTTCAATCGCCTTCTTCCTCATCATTTCTGGAATTTCTTTCGACTTTGGCATAGTGTGTAAGACTTTTTAACCAACTTCATGCTGTTGAAAAAGTTATATTTAAGTGTTGATTTGATTGAACAGGGTTCGCAGTAATCAGGCCTGGTTGCATCTAGTCCAGCTGAACCCCATTATGAATGCATGCTATGAATGCTATGGGGCAAATACATTTTCACACAGGTTCAGTTGGTATTTGATAACAATTTTGCTTCAATAAATAACAATCATTTAGAAACTGTATTTTGTGATGACTCACATTGCCTTTGTTTTATCTTAGATTTTATTTTAATTTCTGAAAAAATTTAGTATGAGAGATACACATAAACAGAAGAAATCGAGATGGGGCAAATAAGTTTTTTACAGCACTATAAGTTATATTGCCTGATAAGTTATATTTTGACTAATCAGCCTACACGGTCAACAAGTTTTGTTTCAAAGAGATCTATTCACATTTGTGATGCGACACAGTCAAAGATTCAGAAAACATCCACTTTAGGCCATGATGGAGGTCACACAAGCATAATTTTTTTGTCAGTTTAAAGGATTTTTTTATTTTGTTTAAATAACTTTAACTTTATTTATGTTTATTTTTCATAATGAATACTTGACTGCTAATATTGCCCCTTATTGTGCCTTTGAGGGAGAGTGCAGATTGGAATGAGAAGGTCATTTATCAGATGATTGACATGAGAGGTTGCTGAGCCACCACTCGTTCTCACAAATGGCTTCCGCGCACAGTTTAGCGGATATTTAAAATTTAAATAAAGTTAAACCATTCAAAGAGAAGTGCGCAGCCCTGAGCTCGTAAAATGACACCATTGATAATCCCTGAAACAGAGAGACGCACAGCATATGCTCAGCAGCGTCAAACAAATGTGTGCTGCCAGAGAACAGCCGTTGCTCTGGAGGCTCTGGTTGGACACTAGGCATGTCTCCTAATCTGTTATTACTGCAAGCAGCACACTACTGGACACAGTGCACAACCAAAGTACCAGTGAGTGTGTCGAGGGTGGACCACATATGCTACTCCACATTCTCAAAAGGTTTCTCACATCCTGACTGTCTTCAACAGTAACTCAGCATAAGTCTATAATGCACACTTCACATTCATGACTGTGATAAACGCAATCCATACAACCAGTGGCTTTTATATCTCACATCCCACATCTCCCCAATACAGGCAACCCCAGTAGTTGACCCCATTAGATGTGACCCACAGAGATGTGTGTAGGTGTTTTTTGTATGTGTAGGCTCCGTAAAATGTCCCCACAATTTCAAAACTGTCAGATATTATTTACTGATCAGATTTGTTGTGGTTCTGGAGCCTCAGAGATCTCAGGAACAATCTGTGTGAGGCAGACATACACCCTGGATGGGGCACTAATTACACCATGCACACATGTTCACACAATCATTCACACCTAGCAGAAATTTATTTTAGTGAAGTCACCTACTGGCCTGTTTTTGAAAGGTTGGGGGAAACCTGAGAACAGGGATGAAACCCAGACAGGCACAGGGAGAACATGTATCAAAACTAAACACAGACATTCACATGAGCTCAGGATCAAACCATGGATCCTGGAGATATGAGCAATTGTTGCTGCTGTACCACCACACAATAACCTCTTTCAGTTAAAAAACAACAACAACAAACCCTGCAGTTTTTGTAAACACCACCACAACCCTCAATCTACTGCTTAGGTAACGGGATGTATGTGGGCCCCGCCAAATGTTCCCACAACTAACTGTTTACAGTGTCCTTGCAAGGACATTTGGACCCCACCATGCAGACACACTCACATACATATTTATCTTACTATCATTGTGAGGATAATCCACACCCACTCTTCATTCACTGCACACATTCATCTGGTTACCAAAGCAGTCGACTTTTCTTAAAGATGAGAATGGCTACAGGTCACTGATTAAAAGAATAAAAGGGATAAATGTGTCCTGACAATTCTGAAACAGGATTTTGTGACGTGTTAAAATACTATTGCATGGCTTTTGTGGTGTGGTATACTCAAATGTAAGGAAAGCATCATCATTTGAAATCTTTCCGATCATAAATTCAATCATATCCAATTCTAGTGAATAACGGAGTAGCTCAGTAGTTGAGATTAGTTGAATTCAATTATGGACATTCAGCTTTATCTTTGAAAAAAATGCAACACTATTAAAGAGTTTTCACGTAGGTTGAATCACAAATTAGCAGTGTATGTCAGCTATAAATCGGAGGGACATTTTGACATTTGTGATATATCCAGATTGGTTGAGCTGCACATGTGCATCAGTAACACACAAAAAAGAGTACACAATCTGATTTAGGATGAAAACTCTCAAATATCTGAAGTATTATTGAAGAATTATACCTATGACCCAATCTCAGCAAAAACTGTAAGTTTTTGAACTCCACAAAGCTGAAGCTGTTCAGAAATCAGTTGAGACACAAGTACCAGTGTACTTGGGAAATTTGCACCTGCTATAGTGAGAATCAAACCTGGACTAATAAGCCAACTCTATCTAATTGTATTTCACCTGCATTAAATCCAATAATGTGTGATCACCAAACCCTTACCACGCAGTTTTATCATACCTAACCATTTAAAATTGTCCATGTGAGCCGACTCATGCAATGAATTGGCAATAAGGGCACCATAATGTCTGAGCAATGGAAAAAGCATCTGAAGAGTTGTGTTGATTCTTTTTGATTCCATTTGTAAGTTGTAAGCCAAAAGATGCCTTTGACCCAAAATGTCTATGCAAACTGTTATACATGGTATTAGTAGCCAGCTCTTATGAATCATTACGACTGTATATACTGTCTATAGTCCTTTTACACAACCAGGTGTGTTGTATGTTCCCCCATCATCAGACATTATTGAACCTTTAACCTTCTTCAAAATAAGGGAATAATGGTCCAATATTCCATTACACATTTCAGGATCTATATGACAGTTTTTCAAGTTCTGCTATAGAAGGGCAAATGATGTTCCAGTTAATTAACATTACTATATTGTTTGATCCTCATTATGCTGTCAACTCTTGTATATGTGTGTGCCTGAATGACAGGGAGCATATCAGTGACAGCTGCTCAAGGCTGTGAATAAGTGTTGATTAGGTCAGTGTGTGTCTGCACACCAATGCGTGTTTGTATAAGAGTGTGGAATTTCATTATATAGTGCAGCACTGTGGTTCTGATCCCTGATTAAGGATCTAATTACTCAGTTTAGACTGTAAGTGGTATATTTGCACTTTGGTGCTGGAACTGAACCCTGTTTGGATTAGAGTGTGTATATGGAGTAATGAATGTTTGTTTGCGAATCCTTTCTGTCAGGTGTAGATATGTGTGGTCTGGTTCTCAAGTGACTGTGCTCATTTTTACTCAAACACTGTGCTTTTGGATGTCAACTCCAATTTTGTATCTGTTTTGGTGTCTAAAAGGCGGGTGCTTTGGACGATGACTGTAATGTGGCCTTTATGAATATTTTGACACCAACACATTTGTCCAAACATTATGTATTAAACAGATATGGGAGTGAGCTAAAGGTGAGCAGCTGAGTGAATAAGTGTGAAGAAAAGAAAGAAAAAGAAAAAGAGAGAGAGAGAGAGAGAGAGAGAATATATGGTCTATGATCTAACTGGTGATTCTTATGCAACAGCTGTGGATGATATGGATCACAGATAATGAGTGGATGATGATAAGAGACTGACATATCATCTCTAAGAATAGTTTCTGTTAATTGGGATTAAATCAAGGACACTCACTATGGACTCAGACCTTTATATTAAATCAAGGCCATTAAAGAGCTGAGTAGAATTACTCAGATTAACATGGTGATGTGGGTGTTGCCTCAACTGTCTGTTTTTTTGCAGTGCTCCTGTCATACTGCAATATATAGAGATTAGTATTGACATGTCAGAATTGACCATGATTTTCTATTGTTGATTTTTTTTTCTATACATCCTTTTGTGATGACAGAGAAAAGAAATATGGGAGAAAATAAGAAAGGAAGAAAATAAGAAAAAAGAAGGAAAAAAATAAAATAAAGAATATATGTAAAACAGAATAAAAATCCCATGGAATGACAGCCATTTTGTGTGAACATAAAATACAGAATTGCATGGCAGCAAATAGTAACACAATACTTACCATTTTTATAGTCATGTAATTCTGTGCGGTTATCTTCTTCAGATACTTCTAATGTAGACATATTTTTCTGCACATCATGTTGGAAATTAAATTATTACTGAGATAAGACCAAAAAAGAACTACAGCCAGTGGAGAACCCTAGAAATCTCTGCAGGAATCAATTTTGACTCCAGCCCTGCATAATTTGATCTAAAATGAATTTTAATCTGATTATAAGAATCATTGGCATGGACATCTTTGCATCATGGGAAGAAATTACAGATGTATATGTTCATTGCTAAGGAACTTCTAGGTACATTTCTAATCTCTTACCTTTATATACAAATAGTTATTGTACTAGATCTCAATCACACCTTCAGTTAAAAGTCCCAAAGATACACTCAGAATTTGGCAAACATGCTTTTTCTTTTTATGCTGCCTGGGCCTGGAACAATCTGCAATATGCAGTAAAACTAGAGATATTTCCACCACTGAGTACTTTTAAATGGCTTTTGAAAACAGTGTTAAAGGAGTCTTGTAAGTGTTTCTTGATTTTATTCTTATTAATTGTTTTTATGGGTATTGTTTTCTGTGATTATCTCTGTGTGAAACTCTATGTGCTGCCATCTTATCAAGTTCTCCCTGGAAGAAGAGATTGTGATACCTCAATGGGATCTTCCTGGTTAAATAAAGGATATAATTAATATATATATATGATTTTTGTCTGTCTTTGTATTGTTGTGTGGGTAGGATATATGTGTGAAATTTGCCATTTAAATGGAATTGGGGTGGTAGGCTTTCACTATCCAGAGACAGTCATAAATTTTTCCCCCCAAAGTTTAAGTGGCCTACAAATATTAATACTTATATATTTCTCCAATAACTTAATGGCTCTGGATACTTTCTACATGTATGATTGGAGATCTATCTTCCTGAAGACTTTTGCTCCAACCATAATTGTGCCCACCTGACCATCTATTCATTGCCTTAAGAAGTTTGTGATGAACTAAAACAGGTGTTTAAGATTTGGTGGAGATTAAACCTGCAGGAAGGTACATCTCCAGGAACAGGGTTGGTCACCACTGGCATACACAATCTAAAGCAAGTTTAAATGTGGTTCAGAAAAAAAACAACAAAAAAAATTATCCAACACATCATGTCGTCCCCCAATATTAGCACTTTGTGTTATTTATACTTAGAATTAATGCACACACTAATGCAGTTAATGTATTCTCTATTGATTTCAAATGTGATATATTATCATGTGCTTCTCTTCATGAATCCGGGGAAAATGAGGACACGTGCATGAACAGACCCGAAGAACTAGCCTATAGTTTAATGAAAACTATGCACATAGCCACGCCCGGATTTTTGGTCATTTGCACCTAATTGCACGCAGATTATAATATTGGACAGGCGCTATAGCTTTCAACATTGTAGTGCTCTCTGCTTGTATGCACTCTGTAGGACCTGTCTTCGCCTTGTTGGCAGGTGAGTTAGTGCATCTTCGAAAACAGTCTTCCCTTGTTCACAAAGTATCTCATTACTGCCATCTGGAACAACATGTCATTCATTATTAGGCAAAATACGGGAATTCCCGTACAGGACCTCTGCCGGTGTAGCCATTTTGAATTACTTAGTACTGCAAAAAAAACAAAAAAACAAAAAAAATTAGGCTACTCAAAGAAAGAAAAAAAAATAGTAGTAGCATAGGCAGACAAGGACAGACTAATAGTAGCTCAGAACGAAATCTACAGTATTGCATCCTACGCATCGTATGGCCGGAAGTGTGGCAGACAACCGGTGTTAATACAGTACTAAATACTAGAAATAGGCTAGTGGCATACTATTTGGACATACTGTGTAGTAGGGTAGTATGCGGTTGGGGACGGATCCGCAGGGCTTTCCGGTACTTCCTCGTGTTGCGGGAGGATAAAGCAGTGACGTCGGCGGACTTATTCGGTGGAAACAGCGCCGCAAAGGCAAACATCTTCGGCCGCTGGAGAGAGATACGACGCGACACACACAGGGAGAACGTGGTCCATACATTTATTTGAAGCAGACAGTCACATACTGTAGCAGGCTTACCCGCTGACGGAAATCATGCTTTATCGCGAAGAAAGAGATTAGGCTGACGATCACTCTGCAGCGGCGCAGTACTCGGGCTTCACGCGACGGTGCTAGACTTGTAACGTCACCATCCTTCGCGCTGTCTATGTCTCGGAGCCGCGAGCACGCGCGCCCATGGCCTCGGTAAACAGGGACGAGGAGCAGCGATGGGTGCCGACGCACGTGCAGGTGCTAGTGATCCGCGCCCGCGGGCTCCGCGCCAAGGGCAAGCACGGCACGAGCGACGCGTACACCGTGGTACAGCTCGGCAAGGAGAAGTACTCCACATGCGTGATGGAGAAAAGCACGGAGCCCGAATGGGGCGAGGAGTGCACATTCGAGCTGCATCCTGGCGTGCTGGAGGACGGGGGCCGCGACGCACACCCGGCCGGCACCGGCGACCTCACCTTCACCGTCATGCACCGCGCGCTCATCGGCCTTGACGTGTTCCTTGGCCAGACTGTGATCGCGCTGGACAAGGCGTTCCGTGAGTGTGCGTACATGAGAAACGAGTAGGTTTTATTTGCTTGTTTACTTAAGTGGCGTCAGTAGTTCCGTGTTCATGCAAATAGCAAATCGCAGTAAGGCTTTGTCGTATTGGTAAAGATGATGGACATTATAGCCGATGTCAGAAGAGCGATCTAGCTCAGAGAGAGAGAGAGAGATTGCTGCAATCCACTCCGCAGTCACGCCCTCCTTCATACAGCTTACGGAGGGCGGACTGTGAAGGAGGCCTCTGGACAGTTACTGATACCATCTGAGTATCAGTGTGGTGAAGTAAATATAGTATATTTATGCATCATGTGTACGTGTGAGAACGTTTCAGCCTCAAGGTCACAGCATAAAGGGTGACCTTTTACAGATGCAGAGTCTAGACTTTCTGGTTTCTAATGTGGAAATGATGAGCATCCTATTCTCAGAGAACCCATGTTCTCCTCTGGCAGCATTTAAGCTAACGTTAAGCCTACATGCGCAGGCCTCATCAGTGATGTAGTCCAGTCTGAAATGGGAATATTAAATGATGGATAGAAGTTACAAAGCAGCTTGTATACTAAGTCTGGGTGGCATTGACTGAGACTCTGGTAACTGGTGATTAAACTTTTCTGAAAACAGGTCACTCTCGTATATTTGTTTTCTCATGCTGAGGTCTAATGATAAATAAACTGCTAAGAACATGATATACACCACTGTAATCTCATCTACTTTTGAGTATACAGTGGTGAATTTCTGTATGTAATCTAGGTATTGGTCCAAATACCAGTTTCTGGTAAGCTACAGTACTTTGCAGTGTTGACCTCTGCCAGAGAGTACAGTAGCTTGAAAAAAGCTTCTTGTTATACAGTAACTTGTTAGAAGAAGCTTTTGTTATACTCCACTAACTAATTAAGGTGCGTATCTGTATGTGCATGCATATGAGCAGTTGGTGATGATTTGGAACTGGATGTTGTTGGATGTTCAGGAATGGGGCTGGACACTGCTTAACTAAATATAATAAAACAATACTTCAAGGTTATATCTTTTACCATGCTATTCATACAGTAACATTCCAATAAGTTACAAGCTTGACGAGTCTAAATCTTTTTTCATAAAGGCCATGTAAGCAAGTTTTAATGTCACATCAAAAGGTTAGGTTTTAATCTGTGTTAGTCCATTCAGTCACAGTAATTTGTGACTTTAGTAATATAACATAGAAATATAACTATTGGGAACAGGAGCTGTTTTGACACACAGCCCATCAAAGTTGTGATTTTTCAGTTGAGGTACTGAAATCTACTTTTACAATTAAATCTACTTTTTACAACTCTTACAAGAGTTGTATTCTAAGGTTATGTCTAATTTACAGTATGAAAAAAATCAACTAAAATTATTCAATAAGTTTTTATTTTTTTTCAACACTGACCGATGCAGATGCAGACCTCGTTATGGTCATATAAACTTAAGTTTTACTTTTCTCAGTTTATTTTTCGACATATAAGCCATTTCACTTCTAACAAGATGTGACCTTAAATGGCATTTCAAAACATTTAACAACATAGTCATATTGAAATATATTAGAACACACGGTATATGTTTCTGTGCAAATGCACACAAACACACACACACACGTAGTCCAGGTTGCACTGGAAGGATTCTGGTTATTAAGGAAAAAGCATGAAGCTAACTAATGGAGGTAATAATTAATGTTTTTATCTGAACTTAGTTTTTTATATATATATATATATATATATCTCTCTCTCGCCATCCATCTTCTACCACTTATTCCGTCTTCAGGGTCACGGGGAACCTGGAGCCTATCCCAGGAAGCATCAGGCACAAGGCGGGGTTTTGCTGCACTGAAGAATATTGTACCAGAATGTTTACATGTCTTAGAATATGGTAAAACAGGACCAGTCCTGTTTTTTATACTTTCTTTTTGTTAGACTCTTGGGTATGTATGAACCTCTCTACAGCTGAAAGTTTTTTCCTCCTCTGGCTCACCACTTTGAGGTTTAGAAGTTTAGAAATGCAAGTTTATCTGTGAATTTGGAGAGTTTTGTATTTTACTAAAATAATAACACCTACAACTTTTTGTAAATTGGAAAAAAATAACACCACACTAAAATCAAATTTCCCCTAATGATGAAGCTTATGTGGTTAACTTGATTCTTTACCAAAATGCAATACATCAATACATATATTTGTTGGCATAGAGATATATATATTTTTTAAACTGTATTTTACTGTCATTTCAGTTCTGAGCTTTTCCTTCTTATGGTGTTTTGTGGGTGCGATTCAACTATGTATTTGCATGCACAACCCTTGCATGCACCTGGTAATTTATGGGTAGTATGAGTAGTATGCATGAACATGCAAGTACAGATAAAATCAGTGGTCCTGAACCGGCAAAAAATATTTTGGTTTGGCTGATGCAAACATTTATATGCAACTTTGCTAAAAGATTGAGAAATTATGCCCGATAAGTGTTAGTTTGTGTGCTTGTGAATGCATATGTTGGAGGAAATGAGAGCATTTCCTGAAACAACTGTTCATCCTCACCACTTCATTTGCATGTCTAGGAAATAGGAAATCAAGTTGGTTGGTGATTAAGACAAGACGCATTAGAAAACAAAGTACATGTACAAAGAAGTACGCGTGTGTGTATGCTTTGCATTCTTGTTTTTCTGTACAGTGTAGTTACTCGGCTACTATGATTTTGTATCTGAGCCACTCTTGGTAATTGGGTAATTTCTGTGTTGTGTTGGTGTTTTCCATGATGTGGAGGTGAGGTATGTAGGCTAGGTCATTGATTGTCTGAGTGTCAGTGAGAAAGTATAGCTTGGCATCTTAATCAGTGACACTGCACACTATTTTAAATATGGCATTTTAATAATACGCACTCATTTTAGGGTTAAAGCCACTATTTACCCAATTTTGGGCAAGTGTTGTGTGGCTTCATATTCTTCAGAGAAATGTTTACCATATCTAACAAAATTGGGTGTAGTGATGTTTAAAGAGGAAATGAAGCAAGCATATCTGCAGAATTGCCTTTCTAAAGTGAATGAGAAGTGTTGTTGTGTAAAAAATAAATTCTAGTGCAAATGGTATCCTTACTGTCAGACCTATTAAGCTAAGACCTTGAGTATGGATGCAGATGATGCTAAAGTCAACAGAGGTTGGCAGGTAGTTCACTAAAACCACAGGCCTGCCTTAGAAGACAAATATTGTCTGCAGATTTACCTTGATATGTTTGTTACCATTCCATACAATAACATTAGATATATTGGCAGTTAAACAATGTTATTTTGGCTGAAGATGCAGGATAAGAATCATCAGCAGTTCTTATCCCATCATTAAAGTCTACTCTCCAGATGTAGCCAAGTTTAAGATCTACACTCGTGTGTACTTTAAGCAAAGAGAGAAGCAGATGTAAAAGGAAGTAAAAACTACATACTAGACACCCTGGTCCCCTTTTACTTTAGTGACAGTATATAGGAATGAAGGTCTAGGACATTGATGCTAAACCCAGCTGTGTGTGTAGGGGTGGGGTGGGTGTGAGTGACTGACTGTAATGGTGTTTGTGTGCATTGGTGCAGATATCTAACTGTGAGAAGAAAGAGAAATTTGCAGCATGGTCATATTAATCTCTGGGCTCATTACATTATGAAAGTAATGTTTACTGTAATGCTAAATGTGTGCCTATACAGTGCCCTTCACTAATATTGGCACCCTTGGTAAAAGGGTTTTTAGTACACCTGGGTGACTGTGAACAACCATAACTTCTTGTTTCACAGGGTTATAAATATCAGGTACCACAGACCAAATTCCCTCATTCATTCATAACAATTGGTAAAACCAATGAATATAGCTGTGATGTGTGGCAAAAGGCTGTTGAGCTTGACATAATTGGAAATAGCACAAGCATTGAAAAATGTCCATTTCCCCCATCAGGGCAATAATTAAGATGTTCCAGCCAACTGGAAATGTTCTGAATCAACCTGGAAGAGGACTTGTGTATATTGTCTCAACACATTGTGAAGAGTATGGTTTGAGTGACCAAAAAAAGTCTCCAAGGATCATAGTTGGAGAATTGCAGAAGTTAGTTGTGTCTTGGGGTCAGAAAGTCTCCAAAACTACAATCTGAAGTCCCATACATTACCACAAGTTGTTTGGAATGGTTTCAAGAAAAAAGCCTCTACACTCATCCAAAAACAAACTCTTCAGTTTGCCAGACATCACTGGAACTTCAAATGGGATCGGGTTTTATGGTCAGATGAAACCAAAATAAAGGTTTTTGGTAATAAACACCAGAGGTGGTTTTGGTGCACACACATAGAGAGGTGGTCATATGGAAAAGTACCTCATGCCCATGGTTAAATATGGTGGTGGATCTTTAATGTTTTGGGGCTGTTTTTCTGCCAGAGGACTTGGACATGTTTTTTAGGATACATGGGATCATTGACTCTATCAAATATCAACAGACATTAAATGAAAACCTGATTGCCTCTGCTAGAAACCTTGAAATGGTCAGTGGTTTGATCTTCCAGCAGGACAATTACATACACCAAAATCAACACACAAAATGGTTTACTGATTACAAAATCAAGGTCCTGCCATGGCTATCCCAGTCCCCTGACTTGGAAACCCATAGAAAACCTATGGGGTGAACTGAAGGAGCGTCCACCAGCGTGGACCTGGAAATATGAAGGATCTGGAGAGATTATGTATGGAGAAATGGTCTCGGATCCCTTGCCATGTATTCTCCAACCTCATTGGTCATTATAGGAGAAGACTCAGAGCTGTTATCTTGGCAAAGGGAGGTAGCACAAAGTATTAACTAAAAGGGTGCTAATAATTGTGGCACACATTTAAGAAAGATAGATATATAAAAAATATAATTCTATAATTTTTTATTCTTTTTTTTTAATGAACTTGTTTTGTTTTGCAATTTAGGTTAAACAAAGACAATTTTGCACAGCCTTCTTGGCTCATATCTACCAAGTGTGCAATGTATTGCACAGTTGTGCAGATCAATATGGCTGATAAGCATTAAATTGAGCTTTTGATACTGGTTATGTCAACATTTTTGCATGTGTGTATAGCTGGGATATACAGTGAGTCATTTTAACACAATTTGCCTAAAGAAAAATAAAAGAAGACAAAGAAGCCATATGCCATTTCACCCACAGATAAGTGTACAGTAAAGTTGGCTTTTAATTGGCAGGGCAAAGAAGGTATGAATGACAAACCCAGGTAATTTCTACATTAATTTGTTAAAGGTCTATCTTGGGTGATAACCAAATGCCCTGATGAGATGGGGTTTACTGCTTTTATCCATCATATTGTTTTGAAGAAAATGTGATCTAACTTTTGTAAAAAAAAAAAAAAAAAATTGTGTATATCTACATACGTGTGTGTGTATACATACGTGAGGGTGTGTGTGTATGTACAGGTGTGTGTACGTACATACATACAGGTGTGTGTACGTACATACATACAGGTGTGTGTACGTACATACATACAGGTGTGTGTACGTACGTACATACGTGTGTGTACGTACGTACATACGTGTGTGTACGTA
>JAOUWY010000062.1:15058540-15072695 GCA_025728095.1 Prietella phreatophila | reverse complement strand
ATATATATATATATATATATATATATATATACTTTTTAGTTTATTCTATGAAGGGATCTTGGCCGGAAAAGTATGACAGTAAATAATCCACTTTATTTGATTTAATTAAACCCATGACTATATTTCATATGTGCCTTCTCAATAACTGCTGATTATGTGTTATGACTGTGCCCAAGAACTGCACTGAAAAGCCCAATAGAATATCAAATCTAAGGCACATTTCACTCTCTATAATCAGCTGACACAACTGTTGCTGCATGAATCTCCATCGATCTACACGATAGACTATGCTTTGTGCATTTATAATTTCAAAAACAATTAACATACTACTAAAATGTAACATTACACACACGACAGTGCTTAAATTAAAGAGTGACTGTGCCCTCCATTTTGACATTTTAGTGACAACTGATTTTAAGGTGTTTTGCATTAACAACCAAATATTATTTTGAGGTATGAGGTAACCTCTTCATAACCAGTGCCTTTTATAAATTAAGATTTTATTATTTTTCATTTTAAACAGCATTAGATGGTGTATATAAATGTGTGCCAAATAACTCAATTCTCTTCTATTGATCTCTGCTTGAAACTGTTTGAAAATCAGTACCAGTTTCATATGTATAATAGCTAACCTACTGCTACCTCACCCCATAAACAATAAGTTCAATGTCTGATACAGTCCCATCTGAAAATATTGTGCCAACATCTCTGCTATATACCAGATACAAAAGATGGATATTAGATGAAAGTTTAGGATTTCAGAATTTATTTTCTGGTATTTACATCTAGATGCCTTAAACAACATAAAACATAGAACCATTTGTATCAGACCACCCTCTTTTTTTTAGGTAAGCAAAAGTATAGGAACACTTCATATTTGGTTGTGTATCCCTTGTTTGCAGTATCTGCATCATGTCTGTGATTCACTGATATCACCAAAGTGTTGGTTTCTTCATTTGTGATGCTTTACAAGGCTTTTACTGTAGCCTCTTTCATGTGGTTGTTTTCATTTTGGGAGAGGTTAATCATGGTTCCAGAACTTTTGTGGTTCAGCTCTGTATTTCTTTGCAAATTTCAAACTGGCTTCATGATTCTTGCTGCTGATGAGTGGTTTATATCTTGTGGTATGGCCTCTACATTTCTGCTCTTCAAATGAAGGATTGTGATACCTTCACCTCTACCCTGTGGAGGTTGTTGTTGATGTCATTAACTGTTTGTTGTTTTGGGGTTTTTTTTTTGTTTTTTTACAGCTCTCACAATATTTCTGTCATCAGCTGTTATTGTTTTCCTTGGCAGCCCCATTCAGTGTCTTTTGCTCAGTACACCAGTGGTTTCTTTCTTTTGCCAGCACATTTAAAATTGTTGTATGTTCGTGTAATGGCTCTGATTGACTTTCCCTCTTCTCAGCTTCAGATGGATTACTTTTCTCCCATTGACAGCTCTCTGGTCTTCATTTAGGCTTTTCCTTCATTCTGGCTTATTTGGCAAAAAATGCAGTCATCACAGTTGTAATTGAAGGCTAACACCAAGAGTAGCTGTTAAGAGCTATGGTTAAATCAGTCAATCTAAGAGGACACACCTGGGATACTGGAGTAAGATCATCTCTCTGTGGGGCGGCTGTGGCGCAGGTGGTAGAGCGGATTGTCCACTAATCGTAGGGTTGGCAGTTTGATTCCCGGCCTGGCCCGGGTCCCTCCAGATGCCGAAGTGTCCTTGGGCAAGACACTGACCCCCAACAAGTAACACCTGTCAATCACATGTTCCAAGATTTACAAATTGGCTGGTCTGATAGCACATTTTGTATGTTCTGTGTTGTTTAACACATCTACATATAATAAAATATAAAAGCTGAAATTCTAAACTTCTCATATTCATCTTTTGATCTCAAACCCAAATGTCTTAAGTCTACAGCAAAAACAAAAGAATTGGCCTTGCTGTTCCAATAGTTTTGAAGGAACCTGTATTTGCTGTTCTCTAAACTAACTAGTGTAGGATGGAAGTGAGTGTTTGATGAGCTCACTGATGCATTTTAACAACTAAGCCATGCACCATTAGACTATGCCACATATGTTTTAAGTTAGTGTTTTTGTGAGATGCACTTCCAAAAAAAACCCAATAAAATTTTCAGACCTCTTTTTTATTTTTTTTTCTCTCCAAAATGATGACTCTATAAATTATTTATTTTCTACCACATTGTCATACAGTATACATTGTACATTTTGATCCAAATGATGAAATTTTCATGCTTAATTATGTTTTATTATCCGGTGTGCGTGATCAGTGTCAGTGCTCAAATGATGGATATTCTGAATGCATAGACTGCAGATGTGCTGTAATTAGCTCCATGCTAAATGAAAGACTGGGAACAGGTGAATATAACGTCTGTTTTCAGAGATGTAGTAGAGTAAAATATGGTGTGAAAAGCGGAACTTTGCCAAACACACACACACACACACACACACACACACAAACACTTGCGAAAACTTTAATTGCCTTCACTGCTTATGAACTAGCAGACAGTTGGTGTTTGTAACAAGCCAGTTGCACCTGGTGGCAAAAACAACTGGCTAGTCCTGCTGCTGAGACCTGAATGCACCAGCTGCCTCTTAGAACCTATAGACTGAGGCTGGGAAATCTGTAATATGATCTAATATAAATAAATCTAAAATTAATTAAAACTAATTAACAATGAATTGGAGAAAAGCTTACTTTTTAAAAAATTAGTTTTGAAACAGCTGCTTCAGAGGGTCATTATATTCATCCGTCATTATGTTCAAAGTAAATCGAACCATTCCTCACTTTGAGTCAATAGTAGGAGATAATGCCACAGGATTGTTTGTGTTTTCTACATGTCCCAGGGGTCCTTTTATGGGAGGTTAAGACATTTCCTGGATGTGATTGACCCTCGCACACTCTTTGTATCAGAGGTATGTGAGATGCATTTGTATTCTGGGTATAAAAAGAAAAAGTGGGTGTGCCACTTTAGAATAGAGCACGTTTGAAAAGTGAATAATAATTTAAAAAAAGACCAACTCAGTGACCATGTTACAAGTGTGTATCATCAGTAGACAGTATGTTTAGAATTAAAGCAGGTCATGCAAAATAACTGTTTGCTCCATTTCTCGAATACAAATGATAAAAATTTGATTACGTAGAACCCCTATTCCGAAAAAGTGTAAATAAATGTAAATAAAAAAATGCAATGATTTGCAAATCTCAAACCCATATTTTATTCACAATAGAACATAGAAACCATCAAATGTTTAAACTGAGGAAATGTACCATTTTAAAGAAAAAAAATAGGGCGGGGCAACAAAAGGCTGGAAAAGTAAGAGTTACTAAACAGCTGGAGGTTTAATTGGCAGCAGGTCAGTATCATGACTGGGTATAAAAAGAGTATCTTAGAGAGGCAAAGTCTTTCAGCAGTAAAAATGGGCAGAGGTTCACCAATCGGCGAAAAACTGCGTCTGTGAACATTGTTCACCGTACCATCCACAAATGCTGGTTAAAGCTCCATCATGCAAAGAAGAAGCCATATGTGAACATGATCCAGAAATGCTAAAATCTTCTCTGGGCCAAAGCTCATTTAAAATGGACTGAGGCAAAGTGGAAAGCTGTTCTGTGGTCAGACAAATCAAAATTTTAAATTCTTTTAGGAAATCATGGATGCCACATCCTCTAAAGAGGACGGGGACCATCCAGCTTTTTATCAGCGCTCAGTTCAAAAGCCTACATCTCTGATTGTATTGTGGTAGATTAGTGCCTATGGAATGGGCAGCTTGTACATCTGGAAATGCACCAGCAATGCTGAAAGATATATACAGGTTTTAGGGCAACATATGCTTCTATCCAGATTCCATCCCATCTTTATTTCTGAGACACTCTGCATGGCTAAGGTACTCTTTTTATAGCCAATCATGTTACTGACCTGTTGCCAATTAAGCTAATTAGTTGCTAAATGTTCCTCCAGCTGTTTCTTTTTAGTAACCCTTACTTTTCTAGCCTTTTGCAACCCTGTCCCAACTATTTTGAGATGTGTTGCGGCCATCAAATTCAAAATTACCTTATTTTTTTCCTTAAAATTGTACATTTTCTCAATTTAAACATTTCTATGTTCTATAGTGAATAACATATGGGGTTATGAGATTTACAAATCATTTCATCCCACTGTTTGGTTGCAAAATATGATCATATCAAAAATTCTATGACGAATTTCTTTCTTTTTTTTCTTCAATGTGTATATGTTTTCCATCTTAGAGTCACCTAAATAAATGTGTGAAACTCTTAGAACACTATAAAGATGGCACTCTACCCACAGGTGTGACAAATGCACGGGTAAGGCTGTTATAAATAATATTTCTGTACATTTAATGCACACACCCCATTTAAAAAAAAACCAAAAAAAAACATTGACTTCAGGATGATGGAACTGGATGTGCAAAAATGCTAACTCATTTCCAGGTTTTAGTACTCATTCCTGCAGCACTCTATTGATTGTTTGATTCAGTTAGCATTGGGGAGTTCGTGAGGGGTGTCAGGGAGGTCAGAGGCCACTGTGTGAAAACAGGATCCATGTACCTGAATACACTTGGCCTATCTGCCCCATTCACATAGCTTTACATTTTCATTTACTCACTGTTTTTTTTGAGGTCACAAATTAAGTATAGCTCATCCTTTCCTATTTTCTAGCTTTGGGAGCCTCAGAAGGTAAAACAGGTGAGTCTAAATCTAAAAGTAGTGAAAAAAAAAAGTAAGTAGAATAATGAAGTGATCACAAGTTGTGTTAACCTGTGTGCTTGTCCTCTTTTACCCCACTTCTCTTTCTCACTCCCCCTTGGTGCTTGCTGTGTGGCCATTACACCCGCAGGCCATCTTTCATCCAGATACTGGAGAGAAGATCCCCATGCCCTTTCGCATGTCAGGTGAGGGTGTCAGTATGCCTCTAACATGTGTGAGTGTGTGTCGGTTGGCTGTTTGCTCCTTGTTACCAGCACAGGAGACCTGGCAGAATGGCAGGCGAACTGTGTGGACCGAACGATTGGGGAAAGGTCACACTCAGCTGGATTCTGATTAAAGTCTTCGGCTCCTGCTGCCTGGAAATGCTGTTGGGCCTCTCAGAAATAGGGGTGTTTTAGTCTGGTGTTAACACAGCTATTTAAAGAGACAGAGAGAGAGAGAGGGAAAGAAAGAGAGAGACCTGTTTGCTGGAAAAGTGTTGAAGATGGCTACTTCAGGAATGAATGCTAGAGTCTTTTTAGACTAATCACACTGGTATTCCTATGTGAAAGGTCAGTGATAATATATGGGAGTCTGTCTTTAAGATATTTTCCCCTATTCTTTCCTTTCCAAGGTTTTTGCTCTCAAATCTTAAGCTTTACTTTCACTTATTTTTTTTTTTTTTGATGTTGTTTTCTTAGGTTATATCCCCTTTGGTACCCCAGTGGTAAGTTGTTTACCCAAAATGAAGAGCATGAGGGCAGCCATACTATAAATCCAGTTTGTTTTGGTTTGTTTGAAGAAGACTTGACAGCCAAACTGTATTTTATCAAATGGAACGTTTATTAAGCTGGAATGTACTTTAAAAACCTCTTGTTTCTCATAACTGCTGTCCACTCTGGTAGGTTGTGGGTCTTCTACTTCCCAGTCAGACCCTGGCCTCTACTATTTTCTGGCAGGTACAGCCCCCTCCTTTCAACAGTTAAGTGTTCATAGATGAAAATGCTGGTTAGTTTATTAATGATTCACTCTCTTGTCTTATTTTTTTCTCTTTCTGGATCTCTCAGTGGCTGAACCAGAGCCATAATGCTTGCGTGAACTACTGCAATCGCAACGCATCTAAGGTACAGTCTAAGCAGCGCAGTCTCCTCCAGGGTGCAGTGGAGATGTGCAAGTGGTGTTCTAGTTAGTCCAACTTGAAGAGCACTTCTGGTGGTCTTAATAACTTGATTATTCTTGATTTATTGGATTCTCACAAATTTTTTACTGGAGCTTTAAAGCTGCATGTATAGTCTCCTCTGAAAGTATTAAAGCCAAATCTTGTAACCAACACCTGTCAATCACATGTTCTAATATTTTTTGATCACATGAAAAATGGGTGGGTTCAAATCACAGGTGCCAGTTGTTTAACACATCATAGATGTAAATATCAGGAAATTAAAGCTGAAATTGTGATCTCTGATCTTTTGATCTCAAAACCAAATGTCTTCAGTGTCTTGTAAAAATATTCCATCTGCCTGTCCTTCCTGTTATCACTGTTTTAAAACCATTGACTCTGTTTTGTAGTCTACAGGGATGTCAAAATTCTTTCAGGGATACATGGGTGCAGTCAGCAGTGCAGTGATGATTGCAGTGAGTTTAACACATACACGCAACACAGGACACGAATGACTAGTTTTCAAGTGCGCCACACAAAGTGTTTCAAATGTATTTGATCCTAGATGTCAAGTATAAATTTGTCAGTCATTGCCTCTGTGCACCAGCTAAGAGCTCAGATCTCAGCACATGTGTCCATGTGACCACGCCTCCCTCTGTCCTCAAGAGCCAATTAGCTGCCCTGCTGGGCGGCGGTTTGATGCCCTGGGGCACGACAACCATAACCACGGTGACAGCAACTACAAATGGCCCCATGCCTGTGGGACGTGAAGGGAGGGGTCACTAATTAAAACCCGAGTCCTGACGAGGCCCCTTGCTGGGGAGGGGAGATGGAGGGGAAAGGGGGAGAGCTGTTAGATGGCAGTTAGACAGGCCTATAACAGGAGCTGCTGGAAATGACCAGAGACTCCCAAAGACAGGCAAGAAGCAACTTCACACAGCCTGTCATGACTTGTCACCAAGCCTCATGGGTCCATAGGGGACCTGTTGTCCTTATACACAGGAAAACAAATGTATTAATTATGAGTTTTTAATCCAAAGGATCAACTTAAGGACATTTTTGTTATGTTTAAAATATGACTACAAGTCTAATAGGAACTGATCTCTACATGCATCAACAACCAAGCATAATGATTTTGTCATTATTGTCATAATCATAAGTCATTCACACAGTGCAGTTGTGTAATGGTTATTTAGCTGGGGATATTACGCTGATGTGGTCCAGTGACATAGTATCTATTATTGTTACTCTGTCCTTTTATTTCAGCCCTGAACAGTGATGATAATGATATATCATCAGACCTGTGATGAATATGGTCTTCTAGGAGCTCAGAAAGCTGTATTGAGCAGTAGGGATGCTTGTAAAGCTGCCCGCCCAGAGACCGCTTGACTGAGGAGTTTGCGGCAGTCGTTAATGTGTGGATTAGGGTTGAGTTTATGCTAAAGGTTTGGGTTTGCGTTAGTATTATTATGGTTAGTTTTAGAGATGAATTAGTGTTATAGATTAGTTTATACCAACTGGATTGTACTTTGTTTGAGGTTTGAGTAGTGTTGCATAACAGCTTTTCAAGTGTGTTTGTATGTACATGTGTGTAATGCACTGTACAGGTGGGACTGAATGTTCTGATTCAGAGAGCCGAGCGTTTCAGCCCAGCCACACGACTTCTGGTTCAAAGATTCATTCCTTTTCCTGCAGTTGGTATGTATGTGTGTATGTGAGAGAGTGTGAAGGAGAGATTAATAAATGTCTTGATGTTTTAGGGTCCTGTTTTAGTGTGTGTGTGTGTGTGTGTGTGTGTATAAAATTTTGCCAAAGGTACCCCCTCCCTGTCTTGCAAGGCCTTATGCATACCTAATGATTAGAAACAGGATGTAATTAAATGACTGAATCAGTAGAGCTAAATATTAATTCATTAAGATCATGTGAGCGTTTATGTCATGTCATCTTCTGTCTGAACGCTCATTGCCCTGTGTTTGTAATTGTAATGACACTCACGTGTACTATCCTTTAACCACCAATACATTAAGCGTTTGTTTATTTTTGTTTATTGGTGTGTTCTATTTTGACTGGTGTCAGAGGGGAATCGCTGGAACGCTATCTCACTGTTCCATTAGCGTTCTGCGGCTCTAACAAGGCCAGAGGGGCTCTGAGAGACAGTCCCAGGATGCCGTGGGTATACTTGGCTGTAATTAAATTGTTTTTGTCCCCTCACCCCTCTCCTTTAATTAAATCAGCCAGTCCCCCCCTTACCTTTTGGCTTGGGTAACAGAGCCTTGTTAGCTCTTGGTTGCTGCTCTCTAATTGGTTAATTAGGCCTAAAGTGCTCTCTGTGTCAGCACAGGGATGTGTGTCTCCAGGCTGCCATGTCGTCGTCTTTGTTGTTGTTTTCCCCCAGTGTTTATTTATAAAAGGTTATTAAATTGAGCTAATTGGACACAATAGAGGTGATTGGTGTGAAATACTGCCTTGATTTTCATTTTTGACTTTACTTTGATGCTTTGACCTTATTGCAGTTGCCTAGCTCAGGTCTGGAATTGTGTTAAAGTCTGAAGACATGTTTCAGGCATGCATAAACTTATTGCAACAGTTCTGGACTGTGTATGATTTCCATGTCATTCTGACACACATAGAAGACTTAAAGTAGTGTTTGTTTACTGTTCATGTTCTGTTTGAAGTGTTTTGACGTTTTCAAGCGTGTACGTTTGCACATGTTAAATAGTGTGTGTGTGAGATCGCGCACGCCTGTATCTGTGCCTGTGTGTGTGCGCGCGCGTGCGCCCATGTATGTGGTTAATTCATCTGGTCTAAACCCCTCAGAGGTGAATAGCTATTTACTCAGCCAATTAACTCAGCCCCATAACACTGCAGCGCCAAACACTGATAACTCAACACAAGGCCTGCAAATTAAAAATGCTTCACGCTTTCTCACACACACACACACACACACACACACACTGAGTAAACTGTGTAAATCGCTGTCCTGTTGTAATGTCATTGTGATTTGTGTAATGTGTGGAGCTACTTTAAAGTTGTATTTTACGGTTTTAATCTTATTACTTTGTTAATTAAATCACCAAGCACGTCTTTTAACTTTAATTATAACAGTGTTTTGTCTGTGTTGTTTTGTGCAGCACTGTTGCTGACAAAGATTTCTTAGTCATATTTTGAATCATTTTATCTGCTCCATTCAGCATTATAAATAGAAGCGCATGTGAGTCTTCTCAATTAAGAGGATCTCTACATCCACACGATGTTCAGAGAACACTGATTTATTTACAGCTCCATATCTAACCACCTTTTCTGTCCTTTCTGTTCCTCGTAGCAAGTGCCAATGTGTGTAATGTGCTACTGATGCGCCACAGCGAGCTGTCTGAAGGCATCAGTGTGCTGGATGAGCATGGTAACAATGTGGCCACCTCTAAGCTGGCAGCCAGACGCGTGAGTGGACACAGATCTTCTTCTATACATACACTATAAATACAACACATATGACAACAAATAAATTCAGTCAGGAAATGCTTCTTACTTTTTAAAAGGCTACTAATGTTATGGCTACTCATTTTTTGTCCAACTTCAAATCTGTGTGCCTGTATAAATAAATAAATATGAATCTGAAAATGGTTGCATTGTATCAGCCAAATTGACATTAAAATTTTATGTTCGTAGGGCTATTAATAGTGTTTAGCACATTTGCCTCACACCTCCAGGACTAGTGGTTCAGTTCCTGCCCTGTGTGCGTGGAGTTTGCATGTGCTTTGTGGGTTACCTCTGGGTACTTCGGTTTCCTCCCCCAGTCCAAAGCCATGCATTGTAGGCATTTCCAAAATTATCCATAGTGTCTGTGTGTGCGCTGTTGTGCCCTGTGATGGGTTGACACCCCATCCAAAGTGTCCCCCACCTTGTGCCCGGAGTTTCTTTTAGGCAAATTTTGTTCTCACATACTCGGTGGCATGTAAATAAAAATGACAGTACTAGCTTATTTCGTCGAAAACCTTGATTCCATGGTCTCAGATTTCCTATTTGTTGAGTCTTTCTTGATTATGAGCTTGAGTGATGAGTGGATAGGTTTGTGTGCAGGCTGTATTGGAGACAGCCATGACCCGTGTAGTCCTGCCCATGCCTATCCTGGTGCTGCCACCTATGCTGATGGCCATGCTGGAGATGTCAGCAATTTTTGTTTATTCTATTCTGTTTACAGTTCTGAAATTAAATACTTGATACTTTTGCAACTATTTGTCATACAGAGTAACCCTTAATGATGTTCATGCTTCCTGTAGTCCTAGCATGTAGTAGATAAATTATGTTTTACTCTACATGTGCTTACGGGATTTTCACAGCTTTAAGCATTTTTTTTTAACTGTAAAAAGCACCTTAAGTAAAAATATCTTGACTATAGGAAAATTCAATTAAGATGTCTCTTTATTAGATTTAAGATTAAGCATATTTGTTTATAATTTCAATTATTTATTTCTAGAAAAAAAAACTTAAAATGAGTACATTTGTCTCAAAGAAGGTGTAATGGTTTTATATGGTACATAGTAATTTCATAATGAGAAATATTAGAAAAAAGTTCAGTATTCAAGACATCTTCAATTGCTAAGATATTATTTTGCAATGTTGTATTTGTGTGTCTGTCTTCCTACAGCTGTGTGTCTACATAATAGTCCTTTTCTTGCATAGGACAGGAGTTTTGAGAGAGTTTGATAAGACTGACATATTCTGTTTCACCTACTCCTCAGTTTTCATAACTTAACTCGTGTGTGTGTGTGTGTGTGTGTGTGTGTGTGTGTGTGTGTGTGTGTGTGTGTGTGTGAGCAAACGGTGAGTTATTCTGTGCAATGCTGCCAGTCAGCTCACCCTCACTGGCTTTCAATAGAGTGAGAACATGAGATGAGAGGGGTCATTGTAATGTGGGGGATTTGAAAGAGAAGTGTGTTTGATGGATTAGCGTGCTGAGAGAAGTGTTTTTTTTACATGTGTGTGATGGTTGAACCTTTAACATAGATTTCTACCTGCAGGTCTTTTACTGTCGGCCACTTCCATTCACTGAGTGTTCATGCGCTCCTCTCCTTTCCTCTCAGCCTTTCTCAGACCAAATTAAGAGTGACTGATTGCCATGATGACATATCTTAAGCAGTTGATGGACATGATAAAAGATCTTTAAGTTACTTCTTTCATTACGACGTTGCTTGATCCCTCCCCCCTTCTCTCCCTGCTTTTATACACGCACGTATATACTTTGCGCGCATGCAGAGTGCCTGGTCGTGTCTGTTGGCCAATTAAAGCTCATCACGCATATGTGTTGATGAAGTCGTCATTAAGCAGCCGTTGCCTTCATTAAACCAGGACTGCTATGGAGGACTCCTGCCGAGCACGCTATCCCACAAGCCCCCACGCCGAGAGTGAGGGCTGGGGGAGGTGTCGGCACAGAGTGATCTCACACCACCCAGAGGAAGTGTCAGAGAAAGAGGGATTTTAATGATGATTACAGGAATGCCCATGATGCTGAGAGTTTTTATTTTGTTGTGGAATTGTGTGTGTGTGTGTGTGTGTGTGTGTGTGTTAGACTCCCCTTACTGCAGACGCACCCTCGCCTTGTGCTGCCTGTACACAGCTTGGTATGCCTCTGTGCATTCAGTCTGGCTCTGCCCCTTGCCATCAGTTTGTTCCTGCAGAATAGCCAGGTAAGCACACCAAACACTTTCTATATTCAAAGCACATTACAAAACAGCACAATATACACAACCCAACTGCATAACACAACAAATCTCAACAAAACAGTACCACATTACACCTTACCGCTTAATGCAACGCTCAAAATAAAAACACAGCAGCTCTACAGGATACTACATGACACAACACATAACAACTCTTCTCTCTCTCTTTCTCTCCCTGTCTTTGTCTCTTGTGAAGAGGGTTATGATTTAAAATGGTCTGTAATAAGCTGTTCATCCATATGGTTACTGAACTGCAGACATATGTGCTGCCAATTTCTTCCATTCCTCTCTCTCTTCTCCCCTCCTCCTCTCCTCTCACTTTCTCGCTCCCTCTTTACACATTTCAGAGGGTTCCAGACGAGTGCGTTCCCAAAAATCAGCCACTCCTGTACCCCCGCCTTTTCACACCCCATGGCACGTCTGTTTCAGATTCTGCCTCACAAACTCGCACACTCCTTGCCATCTGTTTCTGAGCAAAATATTGCACGTTTTAGCTTTGCCTTGGACATTTACCAACTCATCTCTTTATTTTTGCATTTTTTTTAAGCGTCAGTTATGCCTGTGAAAAATGCCTGTGAAAAATGCTTGAGGCTCTCGTGGACGAGATGCAGTTCTCTGAATTCACATTTGATTAAACATTTTAAACATCTTAATGAGTGGATGTTTACAGTTAATGAATGCAATTTTTAGATAAGAGATCAGCTCCCGTAACATGGATATATAAAAAGAGGTACACACAACTCTTAATATTGTAGTACTCTAGGTAATTTAAGATGAGTGTGAGTGGCTTTGAGTTGAACAGGCCCTGGCCATGTGTACATATTACGTCTTGGCTAAAAGGAATTTGGATTAACTGATGATTACACTTGAGTCAGAGATTAGTTCAGATTTATGGATATGTTGTGTCTGTCGAATCACTAAATACAGTGTGTTGCCTCTCTGTCTCTCAATTTCTCAGATTCATGTATCTCAGCTTGAGCCAGAGATCTCTGCAACAACTGAATGCAAGTTCCTAACCTACAACAAAGGCCTTTAACCAGTTAACCAGCCTGGCACTAGGCGATAAATGACTCTGGAGACCTTCATAACATGACTCTGATGCGTTTGTGGATTGTTTAATCACTTGTACACTGTGACAGGTGCATTCACACACCAGTGCTAATCATGTGTCTTCTTTAACATTGAACCATTGAATAGTCTAAGGTATTACTGCCAAATCACCATGAAATTAGCATGAGAATGACAGAATGAGTGCCTTCATTTTCTTTGTTGTAGGTGTTTTGTAAAATGCACGTTAAATGTAAACTGTTTCCATTTACTCAATACTTAATCAGTGTCTATCAGAGAAAATGTGATGTTATGATGGAGATAGAATTTAAAGACAGTGTTGACAGTTTAGTAAATTATCTGATGTTTTACTTGTCCTGCAGTGCAAGCATTCAGATTGGTTTGTTCCTTAGAAGCCATATGAGAGAAGAATTCTTATGTACGTATACACACTACACTATATGACTGGTATAACAGACTAACAACAAAAATACACAGCAGTGACACTACATTGTGGCAAATACTGTAGAAGTATAGTTGCCTATGCTAAGTTTATTTCCATATCAAAATTAATAGTGTTACCTGTTTAAAGCACTCTCCATTACCTACATGCTATACCACTTGTGTTTCCATTGATGCAGAAAATTGCTACTTATAGCCTGCTTTGTCATACTGTGTCCTAATTTGTTAAGAGTTTTCTGACATAGCTTAGTCTTGACTAACTGAACAGCTACAAAGGCTCTAACAGTCCTCTAACCACAAATATTTCAACAAGTTCTGTCTTAATATGCCTATGGCATTGGTGTGTATATATAAAGCAAAGTTTTTATCTTTATTTGCCTAATTGTCTTTTGCTTGTGATGTTTTGTCAGGGCGGTTGAGTGGTGTGGAGTTTTATCTTATCATTATAGCCATCTAAAGATCTGGAGGGAGGTGCCTTTGTTGTTCTACCTGGTTGTCATGGTAACATGTCACAGTGGGCCATGGTGATAGAGGGTGGGATATGAAGCTGCATGCACAATCATTAACCATATAGAACAGCCTTAGGGATGCCCCCACCCCACACGCATACTACATTAAACCCTTACACAGAGCTTAAAACCTTCACCCGTTTTAAACTGTCAATTCTAATATCTTAAAGATTAACTTGATTCTCATGCCATGTCACCATGGTTGTAAACAGTATCACAAAATCAACATTTGCTTAGTTCTCTCTATATTTAATAATTTATGAATGCTTGTCATTATTTCTTTAATTCATTTCGTATTTAATAATATATAGCAAAGTTCCATTCTGTTGCCATTTTGACATATGGACAGCATTGGAAATATGTTTTGTGCATTCATACATATTTGCTGCCCTATACATCAATTTCTATTTATAAATTTACAATAATTTATTTTTTGAGGAACAAAGCATACTTGTGCCTATTTTTCACTACACACACAATTTTTATTTATATATATATAATATGGTGTGTGTGTGTATGTGTGTGTGTATATATATATATATATATAT
>JAOUWY010000062.1:15001334-15012842 GCA_025728095.1 Prietella phreatophila | reverse complement strand
GTGTGTGTGTGTGTGTGTGTGTGTGTGTGTGTGTGTGTGTGTGTGTGTGTGTGTGTGTGTGTGTGTGTGTTCCCCATTTTGTTGAACATGGTGACTTACTTTCCTTCTCTTATTCCCACAGCTTTCTCCTATCTCATCTAATCAGCTAGCCTCACCATATAGTAACAGTCCCTTCACACTATGCTGCACATCATTTTCCAGCTTTCCTAATGATGATGATGACGACGATGGCTTTTTAGATGTACTCGATGATGTAGAGGTGATGTTTGTTTTTCGGAGTATAGGATAGTAAATGTTAACTGGAAGGGGTGGGATTGGGTAGCATAAAAAATGTTAATAACCCAGTTAAATTATAATGTGTTGGCATTTTGCTTTTTCTGTCACTTATAGACAGAGTCTGATGTACCTATGGGAATGGCTAGTTTGCTCACTGCTCCTCTGGTTGCTGACCAAAGCATGGAAGCTGCAGTTTCTGTATGTTTCAACTTATCTTTTGTTTATCAACTCTAAGATGCCACACTGATTATGCCCATAGCTGAATTATTGGCTTATTTCATGGTTTTTAGCCGGTCCGATGTCGGCCACGAGGGCTGTTTCGCTCACCCTCCATGCCAGCAGGAGGCCGTGTTCCACTTAAAAGGCCAGATAGGCCAAGAGATGAGAACACACCTGTGCGTGTGAAGAGGAGGAGGAGTGTCGCTGGATCACATGTCACAGCCATGGAGCAGGAGAATGATGTTCCTCAACAGGTTAGACCCACTGCCTGTGACTACATCAAATGAGTGACATCTCTGCAAACATGTTCCTGACTCAGACCTCCCTTTGTTACAGGTTCAACGCTCAAAATCCTTTAATCATTCAGAGATAGAGAGACTACTGGACTTTGACCCCAGTAATGTAATAGGAGATTTTACCAAGGTGAGTTTGTCTGAACACCTACTTTATTTGGCAGAAATTTGAGTTATTGGGTAGATTTGATATGTTCCCCCTCCCCCCTTTAGCCTCCTGCTTTGCCCATAGTGGATGGAAGACACCAAGACTTGAAATACATCACTCCAGAAATTGTAAGTAGATACTCCTCACTCTGTGATTAGAACTTCTGGGTGCTAGACCTGCTGAGTCCCATGTTATCAGATTAAGATTCTTCCATTTTTGTGCATCAGATGTGTGCAGCAATGAATGGACAGTTCAGTGATGTGGTGGAGAGGCTGTTTATTATTGACTGTCGCTATCCATACGAATATGAAGGAGGACACATCAAGGTGAGGATGGTGCTGTTTGTGTTAATCTATAGACAGTGCCTCAAATGTTTTTAAGTTTTGATGCTGTTATGCTGATTGTTCACTATATGAGTTGCCTGTCACCGACTAATTTCAAGGATCTGTGAACCATTTGTGAGGAAACAACCAATGAGCGTTTGAGAGGAAGTCTTATTTAGTTTGTTGTTGTGGTCAGCAGATCCCAGAATCCAGTTGCATCATCCATCTATTTGTGTGGGACAATGTGTATAAGAAATTTGGCACATTATGTGCAAAATAGAAAACTACAAACCTTCCTTCACATTTATATCATATTTCTATTTGTTTCCATACTAAAGAGCACAGCTGAACAGCTGTTTTTATTAGAAAGTGGAATTTGTGGTGCAGGAACACCATGGCAGGGATCTCTGCAGGTGAAATATTGTGTAGGGTTTGAGCCTTGCCTGTGATTGCTCATGTAATGTGTGCACTATGTCTACAGAAAGTTCTGCACTGTCAGCAGTACACTAAATCTGAAATCTTGCATGTTACACTTGGCATTACTATCCTTTGATTTGATTTATTTATTTATTGTCAGGGTGCACTAAACTTGCATCAAGAGGACCAGGTTGAGGAGTGCTTTTTCAAACACCCCATCCTCTCAGAATGCCCTGAAAAGCGTGTGCTGCTGGTATTCCATTGTGAGTTTTCATCTGAACGTGGCCCTAGAATGTGTCGCTTTGTTCGTGAAAGAGATCGTGTTATGAATGAATATCCCAATCTCCATTACCCTGAACTCTATGTGCTAAAGGGAGGCTACAAGGACTTTTTCCCCCTTCATAAGGTGGGTGATGGGTTTTATATTGGCTATAATTAATTTTAATATTCCATGGCAGGGGTTTTTAGAACTTTAGATCTCTACTGATTTTTGGTTATTTGTGTTTAGATGGAGTGTGAGCCTCAGGAATACAGGCCGATGCATCATGAGGACTTTAAGGATGATCTGAGGAAGTTTCGCCTGAAGAGCCGGACATGGGCTGGGGAGCGCAGCAAAAGAGACATGTACAGCCGGCTTAAAAAGCTTTGAGGCACATAATGCATTCAGGTTTGCTACCTAAACTCACTCTCACACTGTGTTCACATGATCAGTATGTAGCAGTGACCTAATGAGTTACATTGGATATTAAAGTCATCTGCTCCTGGTCAAAAAGCACACTTACTGCCTTAACTCAATCACACCACCCCACTTTACCGGTTCTGGTGGGTTTGTTGTCACTCCCATTTTCTCCCCATTACTCATTTCAGATGAAGACCTCAAAGCACTTACAGTTCTCGTGTTTATGGTGGAGAGTGCTCCTTTATTTTCTGATGCAAATGCAGCCTTTGTCCCTGCCAATCTGGATCTGAGCCGTTTAGTTATTGCAATTACAGTTGCATCAGAACCAGCCAGTGTTTAAATGTCATTACTCAATTATGTACATTCCAATAATGTCAATATAAGTGGTTATTTTAAAGAAGGTGTTTAACTGTTTTGATTTTAAAGGTTGAGTATGAATGACTAGTGCTGTTCAACTGTCAGAATTTTAGAGTAATAGTGAATGCAGTGTGTGGGTTATTTAGCAATTTTGCACTGCCTTTTTTTTTTACATAATTTTTTTTTATATATAAATTCTCCCATTTGAGATTATTTCTGGTGCTTATACCGGTATTTTTATTTGATTTGGAAACAAAACATTTATAAGGGGTGGGAGCAACTATGTCATGGAACCTGTCTATGACTGCACTCACTCAGGAGAACAGGCTTGGCTGACTGCTGCTGGTCGGCATTGGATGACCACCAATATGCCCAGCAATAAACCTGCATGTAACATCAGGGCTTTTTTTTATTTTTTTTTTAAATGACCTTGATATTCCCCCTTCCCAGAATGTTAATTTTGTGCGTAAGCGGGTGTATTGAGTCTCTGTGCTTTTTGGCCGTGTGTGAGATCTGTGTAAACTGCAATAACAGTTATGTTGGGGGAATAAACTACTATAATCTATTTGTGTGAATGTGGTGACTTCCCTCTTATGGAGTTATGTGCCCCTTGGGGCTCTGCTGTCTTAAATAATTTTAACAAAAAAAATACTCTTAGCAAAAATACTTGAGTTTTCCTAAACTCTCCAAAAAAACCAAATTGGCAAAATGGGTAACTTCATGCTCAGAATCGCACATTGTAAATTAAACATTGATTTTCAAAATACACTAACACACAACACAATGTCTGCCAACTCTGACATGTTCTCCCCCAACAGGAACATTTAGTCTATCCTAGCACAATGTCATAAAAACACTAACATCAGATGTGATTACAGAAATTACATTTTTCACGCCTGCCCTTATATAATAGACTAATATATTAGAGGCATGCAGTCACTGTACAGTAATGCAGGGTAAAATTACTGTATTTACACTTTGCAGTGAGAGGAGCCCTTATACTGTGTCCTATTTGTTGCTTTCTTAAACTCTGGACAACAGATGCAATTGTGTCCCAGCTGAAATTTGGCTGTACTCATTCACCAGCCTCTCTATATGATAGCCTGTGGTTTATGATGTGGCCTATGATACTAGCTCTTATTCCATCAGTTACCCTACCTCTGGCACTTTGAGTGCTACCACTCAGTCTAACTCCTCTCCCTATACATTGCCATTCCTCTCTGTTGTCCTGTGTCCAGGCATTTTTCTTGTTTTCTTTTTGTTTCTCTATACATTTCCATACAAGATCAGCCCAAATAGGTCTTCTTTTACTGTATACCATATGGTCATGTGATTGAAAGAACCTCCGCACCCGAGAGTGTTTCCTATATGGGAATCAGCTGTGATTGATCTACTTGCATAACTTCAATCACCTGTTTCTAAATACTAATGGAATAAAATACAGGGGTTATATGTGTTGTTTCAATTCATAATATGAATAGCTGTTTGCTTTGACTTTAGTTTTGGTCTTGGTTGAGCTTGTGTGTAAAAGGTCAAGCAATTTAAATGTGTGGTATGACAGTCAGGGCACCCTGCTTTATTTAATGAACAGGGCTCTGTCAGAGTCTGATCTTCACACAACATGCTTGTGGAATTCTATCATGCCAGGAACAAAGGAGATTTCTGAGGACCTCAGAAAGAGTTGTTGATGCTCATCAAAAAGGACATTTCTGCCCCTCTGCAGTTTGCTAAAAATCATGTAGACAAGCTAGAAAGCTTTTGGAAGAACGTCTTGTGGATCAACGAGACCAAAATAGAAAATTTTGGTTTAAATGAGAAGCATAATGTTTAGACGAAGAAAAACACTGCATTCCAGCATAAGAACCTCATCCCATCTGTGAAACATGGTGGTGGTAGTATCATGGCTCGGGCCTGTTTTGCTGCATCTGGGCCAGGACGAATTGACAATTTATGGAACAATGATGTCTTAATTATACCAGCAAATTCCAAAGGAAAATGTCAGGATATCTGTCTGTGATCTGAATCACATGAGAAAGTGGGTCATGCAGCAAGACAACAACCTTAAGCACACAAGTTGTTCTACCAAGGAATGGTTAAAGAAGAATAAAGTTAATGTTTTGGAATGGTGAAGTCAAAGTCCTGACCTTAATAAAATAAAAATCTTGTGAAGCAAGCAGTTTATGTGAGGAAACCCACCAACATCCTAGAGTTGCTCTGTAGTGAGGAATGGGCTCAGATTTCTCCAAGCTGATGTGCAGGACTGAACAACAGTTACCCGAAATGTTTACCGTAGTTGCAGTTATTGCTGCACAAGGGGGTCACACCAGACTAAAAGCAAAGGTTCACATACATTTTCCACTCATATATATGTAATATTGGATCATTTTCTTCAATAAATAAATGACTAAGTATAAAATGTTTGTCTCATTTGTTTAAGTAGGTTCTCTCTCTGCTTTTAGGACTTGTGTGAAAATCTGATTGTTTTAGGCTGTATTCTAAAGGATTCACAAACTTTCAATCACCACTGTACATTTATAATAAAATCTACACAAGTTAAGATGGAAATGTATTACTTTGATTATCATCCACATGGGGTTTTTGTTTTGTCTGAGGTAAATGTTACTCATGGCATTTGTGCACTTGGCTCACGCTATGAAAATGAGTGGTTGATTCGGTTTTCGTAAGTTGCTCTTAGAGAGTGAAAAAAATATTCATTTTAATTGCTTCAATAATTTCTCTGGCAAATGCAAGCTACAAACAATGGGGTTTGTTTATGTATATAGGTGCCACACAAATTAAGTAAATAGTCTGAGATGCAGTGGGAGGAATCACATACCGTATGTAGAAATCATAAAATGACTGAATGAATGAGCAAGCATTTGGCTGCCTTAACTGTGTGATGAATCAAACTTAAACCAAACCTATGAAAGTAATCTTGGGCTTGAATTATTGTATGAAACACTGCTGAGATCTAAATGGTTTCAATTAGTTAACGGTTTAAGAAAATTTGATATTTATTTATTTTAAATAGTAGTTTTACTAAGACATATATTGTGTATATATGCAGGCAATTAAGTCACAAGCTGAGAATTTATTTTAAAAAAAACAACCTTTCAGCATGTGTGCAAAATGGTAACAAGAATTCACATACTTTTAGTTATTACATGTTTGTGGTTTGGTGCAAAACCCCTACAGCTTAATAGTCACATGACAGAGTTAAGTAAAATAGGATCATGCACATTGTGAGTTTCCATTCAGTAAACTACTCAGTCAGAGTGCTTCTAAATTGGAAACCATATCCTTTACTGTCACTGGTAGTTTTGGGTTGGAACTGCTATGACAGCCACATCCTGTTATTACTGCAACTTTGTTCTTCGGAAATTTAACCCATTGTCAGAGATGACGAGTTTGTCTTTTAATATCCTAAACAGTTACTCTCTCATACTCTGTGCTGTTGGCAGTGATTTCACATGCTGTGTTTCAGTCTAACCTCACTCACCTCCCCTTATTATGTATATTCGTTGGAATCATTCAGAATTAGGAGTATGAACACGTCAGCTTCCCCTTTCACCCTCACCACAGAAACTACTCCCAGGTGAGAGATTTCCTGGTCAGTTTAGTCTCTTTGTAGGGTAGAGTAAGGGGTTGTAGGGTTTGTTACCAGGGCCAGCTGATATAAATGGGTTAACAGAGCTAAGTACACTTGTCTTTCAAAAATAAAGGTACATCAGGATAAGGTTTAAGTTTTGGCATCCACATCAGATTATTTGCTATCAAGAAATTAGAGGTCCATTGATAGTGGATTTGAACTGCTACAGATAACTTAGTTGGGCAGTACCTGCCTATAAACGATTAATCAACCGATTATAACGGTTTTTAAAATGGATACTTTTAATATCCTAAACAGTGTGGGTGATTAGCTTAACATGTCTTCCAATCGTTCTTCTCACCCCATCTAAATTTGTTCCACTTGTGCCTCAGCTGGCAATAATGAAAGTAACATACAGCTAAATCCTTCTTTTAATGACTTGTAGGGGATGAATTTGGAGAAGTGCACCATTGCATCACTGTGGTTTTTTGACTGAGAAAAAACTCTTCTGAAATGCTGACAGGAAGAAGTTTCAGCGGAATTACATGTTTGATTTGAATTTGCTTTCTATCATACCACTAATAAACTGCTTACTCATGGGGAAAAAGTGGGATGTTGACTGAATGCCATCAGTGAAGCTAATGATTTAGGTAATGATTTCTCTCACTCTCTCTTCCCTCAATTAATGCTGAGGATTTGATATGTGCTTCTGCTGGATGGCTAACATAAATTTGAACTGGGGTTTCTTCCCTGCAGGGTTAGCAGGGTTAGCTGAGCATGTCTAGCAGTTGTTAAGTAACAGCTGCGCTGTGTTTGCACACACATTTCAACTGCTACAGTTGATACGGGCACGTCACCACCCAAAACCAAGAAAGTAATCTTTCTATAGAAAATGTGTTACAGCATTTTGCAATATGCTGTGATTCTTATCCAAGTATTTGTTCTTTTTTAAATTAAATACCTCTTTTAGCAAATGAGGCAATATTACACATAGACTCTTCACTTTTTAAAACATTGCATTACTGTAGTAAAGTGATTTATTTATTTATTATTTTAAGTCAAGACGAAGTTTCCGATATATATTACCGCGGTTTGCTTAGAAAGATTTTATCTGAGTAAGTCAGAGATGAATGTTTTTGTAACAGCTCTGTGCTACTTTTTGTTTTGGTCTGTAATTGAAATCAGCCTGAGGCGAGCAAACCCCCCACAGACCAGCTGCTTCTGACTTGCACCGTTCATTTGAGTTAGTGTCAGATTTAATTCATTTATTTAGAGTTGGAATGTTTACGAATTCTCGAAATTGAGAATACTTAACGACGAAACGGCCTTTGGCCTTAACAGCTGTCTCATATTTCGTCATATACTTTAGCGCTGAACTCGTGCTGCCACCTAGTGTTAACATTTGCATAGTTCGACGCTTGTCCTCGGTCACATGACTAAACCCGGAAATGTTTTTGTTGTTTAACGGTGGTGTGATCGGGCAGCCTTCATGTAATACATTTTCCACAATAAGACGTGAGTTTCTGACACTTGCAAAAGTGTGCTGCAATATAAATGTAGGAAAAGTGCTAAGTAACAATCGCTACGGTATGGGGTGCTAGTTAAATATGTCTTTTTTTCTTTTGCTAAACATATATCCCTTACCATTTGAGCGTAGTTCGCTCTATTCTATAATTACACATCACACGTACAGTTACTAGTAATGTATTAAATATTTTGTAAATCCTGTTCTAGTTTTAAATAAGTCATGGTGGTCTGCTTTCTTATTCACACCGTGTGCCCGGTGAGTGCGCTCCCTTCCGGTGAGAGCCGGATCCTGTACTCCCGCCTGTTCGGACCGGAGGAACCGACACTGCTCCACCGAACCGCCGAGCAGCAGCGACTGGCCCAAAAGGAGAGTCTAGGTCTCGTAGCCAGGTAATATTCATTAGCCCATAAGTTATCAAAGTTACTCTCTCATACTCTGTGCTGTTGGCAGTGATTTCACATGCTGTGTTTCAGTCTAACCTCACTCACCTCCCCTTATTATGTATATTCGTTGGAATCATTCAGAATTAGGAGTATGAACACGTCAGCTTCCCCTTTCACCCTCACCACAGAAACTACTCCCAGGTGAGAGATTTCCTGGTCAGTTTAGTCTCTTTGTAGGGTAGAGTAAGGGGTTGTAGGGTTTGTTACCAGGGCCAGCTGATATAAATGGGTTAACAGAGCTAAGTACACTTGTCTTTCAAAAATAAAGGTACATCAGGATAAGGTTTAAGTTTTGGCATCCACATCAGATTATTTGCTATCAAGAAATTAGAGGTCCATTGATAGTGGATTTGAACTGCTACAGATAACTTAGTTGGGCAGTACCTGCCTATAAACGATTAATCAACCGATTATAACGGTTTTTAAAATGGATACTGAATGAAAACAAAACACTAAAAGTAAAATATTGCTGATCTTTTATTACAAAAATAAACAGTACTGTCTGTGCCATGAAAATGTACTGTAGTTTTTGTACATGAAATAGATATATAAATATTAATATATATGACTAATAAATATTAAAGTAAATCATACATCCAAACTTAAGCAAACAATAGCACTCCAAATAACAACTAAAAATAGAGACGTCCAAAATGAATCGGAGAAAACTTCAGATAACACTGCAAAATTCGTTAGTGCAAAATTTTTCTCAGCGCTGTCGTACTGTATAATGACAGTTGGACCATTCTCAGCTGCTCCCACAATGGAAGCAACTGGGAAAAATCCATGTGGATTTTGTATGATAACCAATAGTTCCAGAAATTGGTTATATACCACAGCGCTGTTGAATTCTTGATTCTGATTGACTGACAGACGTTCTGAGGTGTGCAATTATTTTTTTAATAAATGCACAGCAAAAGTAGTTCCTGTCAGGTCTTGACTGCATTACAGTTCCATATCACTTTATCAATTTAACTGAAATGATAAAAAAAAAAAAAAAAAAAATTGCCTACTGTCTACCACAGCACACAAATCTAACAACAAACAAAATGGCAGAAAACTAAGATTTTCCAGAAATATCTAAGGAATAATTGATGACGGACAACTGAATTATTAGAAAAATAATGGACACCTGAGGTGGTAACGCGGCAACAAGGCGAAGTCGAGGCTTGGGCCATTGACCGAGCAAAACTCTTTTAAATGCTGACAAGAAGAAGTTATTTTTAGTGGAATTACATGTTTGAATTGAATTTACTTTCTATCAGGCCACTAATAAACTGCTTACTCATGGGGAAAAAAGTGGGATGTGGACTAAATGCCATCAGCGAATCTAGTTATTTAGGTACTTTAACCTTTGAAAAGGCATACATTTTTTAAATGGTAAATCATAGTTAAGTAGAAGTCTCCCATAATTCTGCCAGTTTCTCTCACGCTCTCTCTTCCCTCACTTACTGCTGGGGATTTGACTGATATGTGCTTCTGCTGGATTTTTAACATAAATTTAAACTGGGGAGTTCTCTCGCGAGAGAGTGTGTGTGTGTGTGAGAGAGAGAGGAAAGAAAGAGAGTGAGCATGCTTGATAAGTATCAATATTTATTTTCATATTATCAGCATGAAACAAGGAAAAAACCCTGTGAACTCTCTCTCTCTCTCTCTCTCTCTCTCTCTCTCTCTCTCTCTCTCTCAATCACACTCTCCAATAACTGCATATCAATGGCTCAAGCATCCGTTACTATCTCTAAAATCATGGGATGTGTAATAAATTAGTTCCACACACAAGAGTGTTTTAAGGATGAAAACCTGACAAATGTCTTGAAATAAAACACCTGAACAATGTCTTGCGATATGGTAACTGTGGTATAAGTGGAATAATTGACTCTGGTCCATTGAATTATTAGAAAATAATGACAGCCAAGGTGTAATTACCACCTCGGGCTGTGCATTATTTTCTAATAATTCAATGACCCGTTGTCAATTATTCCTTACTGATTAATCAAAACTGATCAATCAGTCAACCTGTACAACAAATGTAGGGGTGAAAGGATTAGAATTTGTGGAACAGCAGCTCCAAGAAAAATATACACAAGAAGCATGAATGAGGCAATTTCATTCTAGCACAGAGAGTAGATTCATGACATTAGTGTCAGATAACAACTCAATTAATAATACAGGTAATAATAATGATTTTGTGTGTGGATGATATTTTTCAGTCCTTGTTGTTAAGACATCTATAACTTTTTGTCAGCATTGATTCAGAAGGTACACATGAAATACAATCACAGGTTTAATGAAAATAAATCTGCTGGATTATATACTCTAACATCATTTGATCAAAATGCATTAGGAGGAGAAACTAAAAGAAGATGGACTAATCTAAATAGATTGATTGTCTAATCAAAGTACAATTTGCTCAGGACAGATGGCCTAACCTTAAGTTTATTGTTTTTGGTTTGAACAAAAGGGTTACAACTAGAGCTGCAACAACTAATCGATAAAATCGATAATAATCAATGACGAAAATCGTTGACGACGAATCTCATTATCGATTAGTCGGTCTGTGCGTGGCACGGGGCATTTTTACCTATTACGTTACTTCTGTTCAGAAAACACGTCATACGCACGCTAGCTTTAGCAAACACCCAGTCACCCATAATGACTTTCTTCAGTTTACTTTCTGCGTTAACTTTTATTCCCAACATGACCTCAGTCACCATCAGACGGAGGCGAAAGAAAGCGTGTAACTTCCAAGTCCTCTAAGGCAGGAGTGCATTTTAAACACCGTGGAAATCAAACTGCACGAGGACAAACATGATTATATCCAAAATGCTCCATTGTTTGCAAGGGATTGGGGAAACTGGTGCAATCTGCTTAAAAGTTTTAGTTTAATTTAAGTTTATCATCATTATATGGTGTATTTGAGCGCTTGCAGTGTAAATTCTGCCGTTTATCGGAAGTGATGTGTTAGTAACGAGGCCGTGTTGCTGATCACGCGCAGTGTAGCGCGAGTAATATTTGTAATGTCTAATTAAAACACTGATCAAAAGTAAACACAAGTAAAATAATATTCCTAAAGGCAGCGAGTAACAGAAACCACAAGGTGCAGTGAAAGGGAGTTTTTATTGTTAATGTAGGACTGTAGTTTAATTGGGTGTTTTTTGTGCATCCATAAACATAATGCATACATACTATATATATATATATATATATATATATAGTATTAATGCATTATTTTCATG
>JAOUWY010000062.1:14965830-14982457 GCA_025728095.1 Prietella phreatophila | reverse complement strand
CCCACTATGTGTGTGTTTATATATATATATATATATATATATATATATATATATATATATAGCATTGTGACCTGCTTAGAGGATTTAGTTGGGTTCCCAGGTATGGATCACTAATGAATAAATATTTTCTCAAATTTTGGTCTAGGTATGGTTGATCTGTTTTGGCAGACCAGCACTTAAATAGCAATAAACAGCAATAAACAGTATTAGCTAGAAGAGTGTACGGTTCTGATGTAATGCCATTTGTCTAAACAACTGAATGCTTACAGAGAGTACTGCATGATAATGTGTTAAAATCTGTGCTTTCCTCAAGGAATAATGTGTTTCAGTAGATGTTGAAGAGAATGCTTTTTGAATGGACCATTAATGGTGAAATAGTGAAAGATGAAAGTTGCATGTGGTTGGGGAGATTCTGGAGGGATCTCTTTTGCCCTATTGAACCCCTGTACCCCAACATAACTGCTACTGATCCCCTCTTCCATTTTTGTCATTGAGAAAGATCAAACTGGATGTGAAAAATATAAACAACAACAACAAAAAACAACAAATGGCATACAAGTTATCTATTTATCCTTCACAACTTTGGTGACACATTTTCTTATTGCTATTTTCTGAGCATGTTTGGATGTCTGTGACCCGAGACTGTGGAAGAAATATTTGGAGAGGAGAGAGGCAGTGCTGTCTGGAATTGAATAGTATGTTCAGTCCTACTTGAGCTTTCTTAACAAAATTGAGCTGCACAGGGAGTAGTCAGTGTCCTGCAAGAGACACTGCAAATTTTTACTGAGAAATGCCTGGAAAAGGTGATTATTTGAAAATAATTGTGGTTAAACTATTATGTTTAATCAATTATTGTTTACTATTATTCTAAAAAAAAAAAAGACGAACATATAAATTATATGAAAATAGTCAGTGGGTCAATGGTTCTAAGCTAGCAACCAGACAATTATTGATTTGAATCCCAGGACCACCAGACAGCCACATTTATGCCACGAATAAGTAAATATAAAATGCTTATATGTTAAAAATTGTTTTGAAAAGCATGGTGTTCCCAAATATCATCAAATCTATGAGCATGGGCAGTGTACATGACTTGGGCTTCTATTTAATCCTTGAAACAAAATCATCTGTCTTTTAATGTTGTAATGACTAATTATAAATGCACTGACTGTGTAAAAGATATCTGGATTGATGGAGCAGAAACACAATTATAATGATATTGTATTCCTACAATATTCATTCATCTTCTGTAACCATTTTATCCTGCTCAGCCTATACTGGGAACACTGGGCACAAGACAGGAATACACACTAAATTCACACACTCATTCAGACCTAAGGAGCAGTCAGTTCATGCGCTGGCATTTGGCAGGTAGGAGGAAAGTGGAGAACCCGGAGAAAAAGTATATGGACTCAGGAGAACATGTGAAATGCCTCACAGACAGTAACACAATGCCACCCTGATCTAATAGTATAATCTGTTCTACTTAAACCATGTACAAGTTGTTGCTCAAAATGACAAATTATTATCTGTCAGCTATTGTCTGTACAGCACCTTGTTTTTTTTTAATGAGAAGTACCTGAAGACTGTTAGTAGAGGATGTAGGAAAGCATGCAACGTGTCCTTTTGCTGCAAGTTGTTTGCCGAATGGACAGAGTGATGGATAGGTCCTTACCCAGCGTCCTTTGCTGAGCTACGCATCATCAGCATGACACTTTGATTGTGACTTATGGTGACTGATGTCAAGGACATGATCAGACGCCAACAGGATGGAGGCAGACACAGGAAGAGACAGAGAGAGATGGGGCCATACAGAAGGTCGAATGGATGGAGAAAGTGGTTTAAAGAGAAATATGTAGGCTGCAGTGGTGCTTGTGTGTATTGTATATTGTTTGTGTCCCAGTGTCCATTGCCAAATGTTCACAATTGTTTTTCAAGGTTCTATAGGTCAAATAGCAGATCACATATACAGTGCAAATTGCTATCTGAAATAACCAACCAGAAACTCTCTTCATAAATTTTCAAAGAGCTGAAGTACAGAGATCACAGGACTACAAAACTGAATGCTGCACTGGGCAGCTACTGTAGAAAGCTGTCAACTGAACTGCAGTTCGTTTCTCTCTTTGCTAGTCACACTCACTCTCCTCAGGCCAGTGCTCACTTAGCCACTAATGCTCTACTCTCATTTGTGCTAATCATCATTAAGCCTAATGCCATTAACTCGGTGCTAATTGAAAATAATTCAGGTCCTTCATAATTGGGCCCAATAGAAGACTGACTGTGATGCTGTATAGGGATTATTCAAGATTGCAAGCATTCATCAGAGCTGTATGATTAAAAAGGAGTCAAACTCCTGCTTATCTTCCTTAGAAATCCACTGTCCCTCAAAGCACTGTGGCTGTGTAACACTTCTATTTTTAACAGTCACTCTCCTTATTCAGCTTATGTGTCAACATCAAAGCTCTGAGCTCACTGCTGCAGGGAAGAGTCTGCCAAAAACCTGTTACATATTCTCTTTCTATTTTACCAAACACATGGTCATTCATTAAAAAAAACAAAAAAACTGCATGTTGAGGTTCTTACTAAGGTGTGCCAGACTAAACAACAAAAATAGTTCAAACATTCCCTTCAACTCTTCCATCCAAACCTTTCCCTAGAGCCCCTACTTGCAAACACATGCATACAGTACATGCAAAGTGCAGTGGCATCAAGATGGTGAAGCATATTTCACAAGCATGAAAATATAACTTAAAAAAATCAAGCATTCTTATGACTTTCAAACATCTGTATGAATTCTGTTCAACGCAACCAACAAAACCTGCTTGTATGACATTTGATCTAATCGATTGTCTTCTAAACTGCTTTCTATATGGATGTTAGCCCTTGCTCCTGTGACTATCTTTGACCAGACCTCACTGTTACATGCACATGGTAGCTCAACCTGTCCTCTAAGTCATTTCATCCTGTTTTTTCAAGGCACCTGTTATAACATTTTTACTTATGTAAAAATTAAAATGATAAATAAAACCATAACTGAACCTATCCCACATATATTGTGTATATTATTTAGACACGGAAGGTTGTTGCTCATTTTGCTGACTATGAAATAAATATGCATTTAGCACTAGTTCTCATCATAAGTTAACCATAGTTATTTTGGTTTACACATTATTTTACATCTTACATTTTATGAAGAACATCTTCCTATGACAAAATGTGATTGAAGACATGCTGTTAATAAGAAAAAGTAGATCTCAATGTAGACATCAGAGATCAATGAATTATGTTGGACTCATAAGTTTGTATGTACAGTCCACTCTGAAACTACTGGAATGGCCAGTTCAACAATAATTTAGAATGTCATGAAAAAGAAAGAAACCATTGGTGTACAGAGCAACAGACACTGAATGGTTCGGCCAAGGAAAACAACAGCAGCTGTTGAAAGAAACACTGTGACAACTTTGAACCCTGAATAACTTCTGGAACAATCTCACTAATCTTTATTGATGATGTAACTCTTGATGGTAGCAGCAGAATGAATTCAGAAGTTTACAGGAACATCCTGTCTGCCAATTTACAGTGAAATACATCCAAATTTAAGAGGAGGAACTTCGTCATGCCTCAAGATAATGATCTGAAACACACTGCCAACTCAACAAAGGACTTTTAAGGGGAAAAAGTGGAAGGTTTTAGACTGGCCAAGTCAGTCACCAGACCTTAACCCAATTGAGCATGCAGTTAACCTCCTGAACAGGAGACTGAAGGGGGGAACTCCACAAAACAAACAACAACTGAAAGAGGTTGTGATAAAAGCTTGAAAAAACAGTGCAAAAGAAGAATGCAACAGTTTGGGGACGTCAGTGAGTTGCAGGCTTGATGCAGTTATTTCAAGCAAGGGATATACAACCAAATATAAAGTTTTATTTACTTTAATTTACTTCAAGACTTATCTGTTCCTATTATTTTCCTCACCTTAAAATTGGGGTGGTCTGATACCAAAGGGTCTATGTTTTATATTGTTTAACACATCTAGATGTAAATACCAGGAAATAAAAGCTGAAATCTTTAACTCTCATGTCATATAATTAAAAAAAATAAAATCTCAATCCCAAATGTCTTTGGTGTATAGTACAAAAAACTGGCTTTGCCATTCCAATAGTTTTGGAGGGGACTGTATGTGAATGTGTCAGAATGGTGTATATAATTGCTGAGCAAATTGCTAGTTATATAACCACAACTCACTTCACCATTAATGGCGGTTATACATAATAAATTGTATGCATCTTTTCCACTGTTGACACTGAAAAATTGGAACAAATCTAGATAAAATCAGGAATGGATTTACCTGAATGTGATAAGACTGTCAATACTCAAACAATTAAACTGTTTTTTTGTAAAGAAAAAATAAAATAAAATAAAAGATAAAAAAAAAAAAAAAAAAAAATTTGTATTGCTGGGCAATGCTTAAATGAGATTTAGTGTTGCCATGGCGATGCAGGCAATACTGAAGCTAGTGACCCTGTACAAACTAGGGTTTAACATTTATGCAGAATATATTAACTTTATTTTAAAGAGCTGTATTACAAAAGTGTACATGGTGTAGTAAGATCAACAGACCTATTGCCCACATTTTAATATTGCTTCATAAAACGTCATAAACCAGCAAATATTTCCTGCACAGAAAGTATTTTTTTGTTGAAAAATACTTTACAGAAACCAAATTTTTTTGCAACATTTGTAATCATCTCAACATATTCTTGTGTGTGCTTGTGTGTGTTTCCTAGGGGTTCTCTATTTTCATGCAGGTCTGTTAATTGGCTATGCTAAATTGCCCTCTTGTATGGGCCTCGGGGTTAATTGACAGGAAGTGAGGACTTGCATAGATGTTTCTTGATCAGTTTAATAAAACTGGGTTGAAATTCTTAGTTGCTGATTACCACAGGTGAAATTTAATGAAGAACATGTGCTCCTTTAACAGTACTTGAGTACGGTAAAGGTAATATTTTGAGCATAATTAAACCACTACTTAATTTTATTTTTTTTAACTTTGCAATATGGGCGCACAGTGGCTTAGTGGTTAGCATATTTGTCTCACACTGTCAAGGTTGGGGGTTCGATTCCTGCTGAGGCCCTGTGTGTGTGGAGTCTGCATATTCTTCCTGTGCTGTGGGTGTTTCCTCTGGGTACTCTGTTTTTCCCCCAGTCCAAAGGAAGGCTGATTGGCATGTCCAAAGTGTCTGTAGTGTATGAATGGGTGCATGAATGTGTTTGTGATTGTGCCCTGCGATCGAGTGGCAACCTGTCCAGGGTGTACCCTGCCTTGTACCCCATGCTCCCTGGGATGGGCTTCAAGCTCCCTGTGACCCTGAAGGATAAGCCATATAGAAAATGGATGGGTGGATAGAACTTTGCTTTGATCATTACAGAGAAAAAAAAAGTACCCTGGAAACCTTTTAAGGCCTGGTAAGACATTTAAAAGACGGTATGTGCAAATTTTAAACAATTCAATTTCAAGACCCAATCAAAATAAAGCAGTTTAATCAGCAACAATAACTGAGACAGTGAGACAGATGGGCATCCCTTGCCCAATCTTCAGTTTTAAATGCTTCAAAGAAACAGAGTAATAGTTATCTAGTATGCACTCTCTATTAAAGTTAATATGGCACTTTGATGTACAGTATTGATTCACAGTAATGTTAAATATTGCTACAATAAGTGCTACGCTCAGGATAATATGTAAAAGGCAACTTTGCTAGAAACATGTATGAATTAACATTACTAGCTAGCTACCAAACCTAGCAAGCTACTGAAACCCCAACAGCATTTGGTAAAGTTAGCTAGCCGGTTGATGTTACCTTTCTTTACAGTTAATATTCAAAGTGGTGCTCACTATAGCTGTTGGAAACTCTTTACTCTCTATTCCCTAAGATATGTATAAGTATGTTTAGGTTATAGTTTAATTTCTGTCTCATGAACTCTTCTACACCTGTCTGTTTTGTACGTGCCAGTTAAAATGTCACTATAGGAACTTCCTATTTTCTGTTAAGCGAACTATACCATATATGATCAAAACCTGCTGTACATTCTTGTATTGCCTAAGATGTTTTTCAAGTACGTGGCCAGACAGTTTAACTGCCATATTATTTCCACACAGCAGTGTGCCTATGCACGGATATTTGTACCTATATAAACCTCTGTGAAATCTGTAATAAACTAGGGAAGTCTCTCTGAACTACTCTTTGTGTCAGTGTGGTTCAATCAGACTCTCTCTTAGCTCGTATACGCTCTGAGGCAAACCACATTTGCGCGGTAGCATAGCGAAGAGAAACACTCTACTCTTAACACAGAAAGGCTGAAGGCTGATGGAGGAAAGAGGGATATTAGAAGCTGTTATTTGCTTTATCTCTACAATAGCATTTATCACTTGGTAAGTTAACATTGATGCAGGGTCGGTATGGATGGCACCATGACCAGGTCCTGGGCAAACTAGCTGAGATCCTGGAGTCAGGCATATTGGAAGCAAACAGGGCCAGCTCGATAACATCACATCAGTAGATACAGCTTGTCCGGCAACGTGACTAGCCTCAGAGTAGCAGCATGAAGGAATGGTCCCTCCTGTCTCTTGGAGGTGAGTGGAACATGAGAGCTGACCTCCATTATCAGTTCCCACAAGAGATAACCACAACCTCCTTGCGGCCAGTTGACGTGCTCTGGTTTACCTCCACTGGGACGGTAATTATGGTTTAATTGACTGTTCTATGGGAAGAGGGAATGGAAGCTATTTTCAAGAGAAAAGAGGAAAAGTAAACAGAGCTGTCATTTGGGTGTTCACTGCAGGGTGAAGGGCATTCATCTACACAGTTGGCTGCAAAGTCTACACTGGAACATCCACCCAGTGGTTCCTGAAGTCACTCAGGATCACCGGCACTGATAAGTTTACTGTGAACACTCTTCCCTCTCTGTTCCCTTGTGAACACTCTTTCCTCTTTGTTCCTTTATTAAGTCTTCCCAACCAGGAACAGACAGATAAAGCCCATCACCATTTGCGCATTCTTTTGTCTCCATGAATACCATTTATGCACAATTACATATCTTCCCGAATAAAATTTGCTCGTAGGTAGACGGTCTTATCACTGCTCCACCACTTCGAGATGCTCCAGGATCAAAGGAGCAAAACACCAGTAAAGGGTGGCTCCCGGCTGATAACCCTGCAGTCGCACACTGGCACCATCAGAGATGAGTCAGACAGCAATGTCCAGCAGGTAGACCCACCTGTGCTCATGCCTAGACCAGAATATGGCCTACTGCATTTCCGGATTAGTTTTTTTTTTAGTTTTTAGACATATAACAAAGTAATTTGTAATCACTCAAGTAGTTTTTCAACTTACTGCTGAATACAGAGTCTAGTACATTTTTTACCCCCTCAGAGCATCTGTTTTAGTGATAACTTTCAGAATGCTAACTTGTTTTAACTTTTTTTTTTGTTACAGCTGGAAGAAATGTCTAGATTAATGCAGAAGAATGTACAGTATATAAATATATAAAACAATTTAACAGCTTGGAGATATCTTGCCTCTTTTAAATTTCTTGAGTAATACTTGATTTTAAACAATCCTAGACATACCTCAAAGCTGCACAGGACATATTTGGAGAGGAAAGAGGCAGTAATGGAATGACTTAGGCAGTCATCCAACCTTAACCCACTTGAGCTGAACAGAGAGGAATTGGATCAAAAGTTTTGAGTGAGGTGTCTAATCAGCTGCACAAACCTGTGAGAAGTTGTACAAAGGCACTACATAGCATCTGAGAAAAGGGTGGAAAAATCGACTTTGTACGAAGAACATGTGGGCAGCAGTTATAGCTGTTAAGGGAATTTTCTTTTCTTTTTTTCTTTTTTTAAAGAAAGTGTCATTTTATTTTGTAGTAGAAATTATTATAGTTATGGTTGTAGCTATTGCTACAAACAGGACCTACAACAGGGTCCACTCTGTCTTCACAAAAAGCATGTTGGATGTGTGGATAATCGGCTTTTCATTTCTATGCTACTCTACATGCCACTATGTTAATTGAGATGAAATGCCTCAGATATGTTTTGAAGCCTGCAGAGTGTTTGTTCAGGATAGACTGGGATTCATAAACACACCCAGGCAGTGCTGGCTTGCTGGAGTAGCGTTTGGGCTCAGTAAAGCATGTCACAGCTATCAGGAGTGGAAAGAACTCTTGAAACAAAACCCGAGAGAGAGAGAGAGAGAGAGAGAGAGAGAGAGAGAGAGAGAGAGAGAAGATGGGATGAGACAGGTTCAGAGTAAATGTTAAGGATGTATACCTTCCTAGTTTCCAATCAGATTTATAACTAGCAGTAATATATGTCAGTGATAGAGTGTTTGTATGTGGGTGGGTAGTGAAACGAGGTGTGAATCAGAAACGAGGTGAGAACGCCGTAAAAGGATAAGCTTGCCACGAATTGCCGCACAAACACAGTTGCTGACTTTATGGCAAAGTGATGTGCTATAACTGATCTCTTGCCCTGCTCTTTAATACAAACGTGAGGAGCTCTTGACAGCCGCTGCATCACCTGCTTCTATTCTATTCCTTTCCTCACTTCTCACTATCACACTCCTCTTATCAAACAGGTGCCACGCCGAACCTCACTTCTCTTCACAGCTTCATTTCCCAATCCAATTACCTCAATCAGGGCTTATTGTTTCTTTATGACTTTACCCCTCAGGTAGCTCTGCTTTCACTCAAACCAAATTTATTCCCCTCATGTTCCACTGATTTCTACAGTCATGAAATAGAGATATATAGAGAGATATAGCTATAAATGTTTGTACCGTGTTTGAACACAGTGTATATTATTAGATGCACTCAGGGTGATGAACTGAGTAGAGAACAATATGTTCCTTATACAGCAAAAAGCAGTTTAAAGGGCTTGGAAAAGTGTAGCTTCAGTGAACATATGTGCTTTGCATTTTGTCTCAACACAAGTACACTAGAGTGAGTCATCAGTGCATTTGTCCCACTTTGCTGCTGGACACACGCACATTTCAAATCGCCTGAAATTAGTAGAGGCTACTTTTTTTTTTTTTTTTTTTTTTTTACAAGTGGTTAATATGCATCAAGTGTGTGTGTGTGTGTGTGTGTGTGTGTGTGTGTGTTCACTGGAGAGTACATGCCACATCGGAGAATTAAAATGAATAACAATTTCTCATTTCCTCAAACATGGATACTTAGTTAACATGCAAACATGTCACTTCTTCCAAGCGCAATTATATTTATATAATAATTTTTGTGAACTTACTGTGTAAATATCGGGGTGGACAATTTGAACACCATAGAGCAAAGAGAATACTGATTTAAGCTCTCTTAAGATTAAGTGGTACATAGCTGAACAGCAATGTCTTTTTTTTTACACACCACTGGCTTCATTTAATACCGAAATCATATCAGGAATTGTGGTGTAATTGAGTTGTACTGTATGAGCTGTTCTGTCTGGTACTTTTCAAATATATACCATAATCAAAAATGATTTGATGTCTTCTTTATTACTGTATCGGTAAATGTTCTAAACATTAATTTTGCAAAACAGTATCCATTAATTATTAATTATTTCATTATTTAAAACGTGGAAGAGCTGGCAAATTGCTGTGGGATAAAAAAAATAAAACATGCCAGGACATGCTGTTATTGGAAAATTATAAATTAACCACCAATTTGTGTCATGTTTGATTCTTTGGGTAAACTGCAAATACAAAGTTAATCTGACAGATTACTTTTATTTTATGATAGAACATTTCCATCCTGATGTGAGTGGTCTCCTAGAGTATAAGTTCAAAATTATAAATCTGTTTTTGTAGTCTTAGCTAATGGTTTGGATTAACCTGTGCTTGGGCCAGTCTCTTCTCTGCAAATATGCTTTTGTGCCTGCCTACTTCTGTCCTCTATTTGGCCCTCAGTCCACAGGTTCAGTCAATCAGGCTTCAGACAGATAGGATATGATGGCTCACTGGGAGTTTTATAAAATGGGCATCCTTCTTCAGTGTCATTTGAAGATTTCACTTCACAGCATGACTCAAAGTAGGCTACATAGAGCTTTGACAGTTTAGCTAGGCAACCTGGATAGAAGGTTTCACAGAGGCAAGCTGATCAAAGAATTGTCACATATGTAATACTGTGTAAATATTCCATTTTGTTTATCAATTTAATAAGTTTGTGGTCAAAATAAATAATAGTTTCCTGAGTTTGTCAGCCTGAGAATAAAATAAGATCTGCTTTTGGATGTTAATGTAACTCAGACAGGGGAGGTTCTAGGGGGGTGCCGTTGGTACAGTGCCCTCGTGTCAATAAGCTTTCCTGAGTAGATGGCACTTCAGTTCAAACTGGCTATATATTTTTTTGTGAATTGAAGAGGGGTTTCTATCCACTCAAAAGCCGACAAAAGCACACATAAATGCGAGTTCCGCACATAAGCATAGTTGGGATATTCTGCACATGGCTGTGCAATGTTGACTTTTGTTATTGGCCATAATACCTATAGGCTGCAGCCAATGTAAACGCTTCTCTATCAGCATGTGTCCTCACAGGACCCCTCAGACCACCTCAATTAAGTAATCGTAGTCTTAATGGAGCCAAAAACAAACAGTTACTGTAACAGATGCAATTGTAGAAACTTTGATAAGGATAAAGCTGCATGCACGTACCTGAATTTATCCAGGTTTAATCAATTTTGAATTATTTTCACTATTATAGCTTGCTAAGTATTATATTCACAGTTATGCTAGCCAGTGTTGGGTAAGTTACTCAAAAAGTAATCCACTAGGCTACAGATGACTAATTACTATTTTAAAATTGTAATTTGAATACATTACTGATTACTGCATGTAAAAGTTACTTTTAAAACATATCAAACCTAAAAAAAAAATACACTACAAAGCAAAACTCATAGTTCTTTCAGTACTTTTAGCGTGCATCAAATTTGTGACATTTTTCTTTCAGAAAAAGTTGTATTTATCATAATACCTGCCTCTGGTGTTGTCACTGTTTGTAGACCAGACCAGACCGATAAAATATATAACTTTTCTAACTAGGCTAGTCTAACTAATTTATCATTATCTGGGTATAGCTGGTACAGTGCCATGCCATATTAGTGGCATATCTTTCATTAATCGTAAACTGAAACTTATATAGATATTTACACACCTTACTTTCCTGCTCAGCATGAAAAAAGCATAGTGTTTCAGTTTCAATCCCTTTACTGGTTAAAAAAAATAAAACAGTAAATATTTTACAGACACCCCTACCCAGCATGACTTTCATTTATCTCACTCATACATCTAAGCAGTTGAGGGTTAAGGGCGCCAGAGCCCAACAGTAGCAGTTTGAACTCATGACCTTCTGAGCTGTAGATAAACACCTTTACTACTGAGCTACCACTGCTCTGCACTATATCCATGTTTCCTCACACTGTCTGTGAGCTAGTGTTTGGCAGAATTGAGAGCTGTCAGCCAATAAGACACAAGTGTTTGCACATATTTTCTTGTAAACTCTGTCCGATTGGTCTCACTTCCATTCACTGAAGATATACAATGACAACATTGCCATCTTCCTTGACTGATATTCAGTTACATAGTGACAAACTGCTCTTAGTGGAGAATTATTTGGAGCTAAAGAAAAAATCTTCAGGGATACAAGTCCGAATGCCCAGGCAAGGTTACGCACCTGGCAGCCACGCAAAACATGATTTAATTAAAAAATCCATTTTATTTAATATTGTTTTCTTAACAATAAATTTGTAGTGCAAGTATTGTAATTTTATTGACATTAGTAACTGTAATCAAATTATACAGATTTTAAATGTAAGCGTTATCAGAAAAAGTAATTAGAATGCAGTAATGTGTTAAACCCAACTCTGATGTCAGTCTACATGTTTATTAATTCTCTCCAAGCAGATATTCTTTTTAATGTACTATTTGTTTTGGGTCACACATAATTTATGGATTTTGTCATGTATGAATTTTATTCAGCAAGAAAAGAAACGTCCTCTCAGATTCAACTGCTTTGATTTCCAGCAAATTTCTAAATTTCTTCACGTGTAAATATTTGTATTAACATGAAAATGAGAGTTAAACTGAACAAGTTCCACAGACATTTGATAGAAATGGAATAATGAGTCCCTGAACAAAGAGGGGGTCAATATTAAAAGTAACAGCTAGTATCTGGTGTGTCCTCCAGCTTCTTTAAGTACTACAGTCCATCTCATCCTAATGAACTGCACCAGATTGGTCAGTTCTTGCTGTGAGATGTTACTCCACTCTTCCACCAAGGAATTTACAAATTCTGAATTCAGGAGTAATGATTACGCAATATTATTAGTCGTTCCTTTATGGTTTAGAAAGTTTATGTGCTGTATTATTTTGGATTAACCCCACATAAAATAGTTTGGAATTGTGCCAATAAATTGATTTATCTAATATATTTGGGACAGCAGTTTAGGGCACATAATGGAGTGCTTTTTTCAGAGAAAACACACACACACACACACACACACACACAATCAGTCTGCAATACTGAGCCTCGCACATATCCACACAACTGAGTGCTTGTGTGACACCCACTTCAGATTCCACACTTAAGTCTGAATACTGTCAGAAGAAACTGAAGACCATCTTCTATTCTAACCATGTCTGCTGCAGCAGACATTTTTACCATTGATCTGAATCTAACCACTGAACTCTAATGTAATTAGAACTACTAGGTTTTACACTCTTTTCTGTGATCTTAATTGAACCCAGTCACTTCAAGCACAGCTAAAGCAATTCATTAAATAATTTTATTTAGCCGACATTTTTATATCAACTAAATAGTTTCAGTTACTGTAACCTCTATTTTTAAACAGTGTGTCTGAATCATAAATCCTAGAAATTGCAAGAAAAATTCACTAAAATGTATGGATGATAGGAAGACATGCAAAAATGTAAGAAAAAGCAACCCAGCTTGTGGCCTAACCCAGTCCATTTCTAAAAGTAATATACAATAATCAGTCATAACCTTAAAACTACTGACAGGTGATGTGAATAACATCTATTATCTCATTTCAATGACACCTGCCAAGGGGTGGGATATATTAGGCAGCAAGTGAGCAGTCAGTTCTCAAATTTGATGTTTTGGAAGCAAGAACAATAGGCCAGTGTTAGGATCTGAGCGACATTGACGGGGGGCAATCTGTGATAGAACATCTCCAAAATGACAGGTCTTGTTGGGTGTTCCCAGTATGCAGGGGTTAGTACCTACCAAAATGTGGCCCAAGGAAGGACATCTGCTGAACTTGTGACAGGGTCATGGGTGCCCAACTCTCATTGATGCGCGTGGGGAATACAGGCTAGACTGTCTGGTCTGATTCCACTGAAGAGTTACTGTATCACAAACAGATGAAAATATTAATGCTGGCTATTATACAACAGTGTCAGAGCACAGCTTCTGTGAATGGGCTGCATAGCTGCAGACTGGTGCCCCTGTCCACCACTGAATGTGCCGCCTACAGTGGGAAGGTGTGCATCAGAACTGGACCATGGAGCAATGGAAGAAGGTGGCCTGGTCTGATGAATCATGTTTTCCTTTACATCATGTGGATGACTGGGTGCGAGTGCATCATTTACCTTGGGAAGAAATGGCAACAGGATGCACTATATAAATGAGGCAAGCCGTGTGATACTCTGGGCAATGTTCTAGGAAACCTTGGGTCCTGGCATTCATGGGGATGTTACTTTTACACGTACCACCTACCTAAACATTGTTGCAGACCAAGTACACCATTTCATGGCAACGGTATTCCCTAAAGGCAGTGGCCTCTTTCAGCAGGATTTATGCACCACGCTGCACTGCAAAAATTGTTCAGAAATGCTTTGATGAACATGACAAAAAGTTCAAGGTGTTAACTTGGCCTCCAAATTCCCCAGATCTCAATCAAATCAAGCATCTGTGATGTGGATGTGCTGGACAAACAAGTCAGGTCCATGGATGGACAACCTCACAACTTACAGGACTTAAAGAGTCTGCTGCTAACATCTTCGTGCCAGATACCACAGCACGCCTTCAGATGTGTTGTGTTGTGTTCAGATGCCTCGACTGGTCAGAGCTGTTTTGGTGGCACAAGGGAGAGAACTACATAATATTAGGCAGGTGGAATTAATGTTATGGCTGATCGGTGTATAAATGTAGCAGAGATGTCTTCTGCTAACACAAACAAAGTATATACGTAAGCAATTTCTTGAAAAGCTTGCATGTGTTCAAACATCCCCCAGCCCTCAGCTGGGGAATACTACTTTAGTTTGGCTCACACTTTCTGTTCTTTCTGATTAAACTAGTTTTTTGTCAATTAACTAGATATCATGGATGTGTTGCTTAAGGTAATGTGCCTTTTCCCTTTATTCCAGTCTGAAACTCTTCCCTCTGCTTCCTGTGGCTGATAGCAGACCATTAGGAGGTATTCATTATTATGCTAAGTATTCCTTAAGCATGCCTACGCTTTAGAACTTTATCCCATTATCCAGTACGTCAAATTCATTTCCAATGCAATACCCTAAGCACAGATATTTGTCGCAATTGCATGTGATTAAACCTCACAGCAGTTTCTCATCATAGTTATACAAGCAGGGAGAGCTTCTGTTTTCATGTGTGTATATTTACAAGTATTACATATGACTATGTCAGTTTTTTTTTGGAGTGGACTATGAATCAATTAACCATGATGCATATTAAGGGCTCATGTACTGAAGATTGTAATAGTAATCCATTTCTCTTTAGTCACTATAAGAATAACATTGCCACCGTGTTCATGGCTGTCACTTAATGTTACATAGATAAACTGAGCAGAAATGTCATCTGTTGTAGCTTTGAAGAAAAATCCAATGCACTTGACTCATGACCCACAAAATTGCAGTACATCAACTTCACAAAACTATTAAGTGTGAGATATTTGGAAAGATAACGCGCTCTCACTGCAGTGCTTGTTTGTAAGATGTTCAGCTCAACACAATATATTTTAGTGAGAATGCTTTATTCAGCAGATCCCAAACTCCCACTGACCCCATCAGTGTTCTGCAATTGAATGTCTCGACTTTAAGAGTATGAAAAATACAATGGAAGCTTAAATGAGAATTGTGCACTTAATAACTCCACACCTGCATAGTCTAGGTTGGCTGGATATTATTGTGACTGTAAAATGTTGTTGCAAAGAAATTCAGCTTTGCCCAGAAACAAATTATGCAATTATGAGTCATGTTCAAGTTGGGATGTCTTGGGACATGCAAAAGATGTGCATGTTTTCTCACCCTTACATATCTGTGATTCAGAAATTGTGCTATATACTGCTGCACTGCTAATAAACTATTGCATTTCTATATTAAGGACATGCAGTACATGTGTAACAGAGAGGGAGATATGAGGCAGTACACTTCATCCGTGAATTATATTTGCCCTATGTACTGCATGTCTATACAGCATTGTACTTTGCAACACACACACCGTGGAGGGGAAGCTAATCCAATCACTGCGGCTAAATTTCTCATCTTCCGGCTCCTAGATGCATTTCTTCCTCTGAGCTATAAAACCTATCTCTGTTATTAATGCATAACACAAAACACTGTGTGTGTGTGTGTGTGTGTGTGTGTGTGTGTGTGTGTGTGTGTGAGTGTGTGTGTGTTGTTTATGTTTTGGTATGCCAACCCAGTAGGTGTGTTAAACCTAAATACCAGATGGTTAAAACACTGCATAATATAAGTCAGAAGAGGGGGGAAAAAATTCAAGTTTCAATCCATTAACTCTGCAGAGAGAGAGAGACGTATGGATATTTAGTATTTGAATGCATTTAAATATTAATCAGCCTAAAATTTTATACTGCTACAGACGGAACAGACATTAGCAGTAGTGCTATATAATACAATGTGTTTATATCACATAAACCAAAATTATCTAACTCCAGTAAGTTTAATGTAACTACTCTGGATTTTGGACAGTGGGAAGAGACCGGAGAACCAGGTGCAAACCGACATAGACATGGGGAGAACACGCAAAACACCCCACAGACAGTAACCTGAGCTCAAGATCAAGCCAGGGACCATGGAGATGTGAGGTGGCAACCCTACCCATTGCACCAATGTGCCACCCCATGCCAATTAAAAATGATTAAAATCACTACAACACTCTAATTGTGCTCTAATTCCACTGTTGCAACATATGAAGAGATAATATATCATAAATGACTGCTCTTAATTGTTCGGTACAAAGCTCTGTTTTACATTGCAAAGCACTGGTTGGTTATTCAGGTAAAACTATTGTATGTATGGAAATAACACAAAAAAAACCCTAAAAATATCTGACAGCTTTACGCTATTAAAGAAGAAATAACCATCCATCCATCCATCCATCCATCTTCAACCACTTATCCGTAATCGGGTCGCGGGGGTAGCAGCTCCAGCAGGGGACCCCAAACTTCCCTTTCCTGAGCCACATTAACCAGCTCTGACTGGGGGATCCCGAGGTGTTCCCAGGCTAGTGTGGAAATATAATCTCTCCACCTAGTCCTGGGTCTTCCCCGAGGTCTCCTCCCGGCTGGACGTGCCTGGAACAC
>JAOUWY010000062.1:14833458-14843978 GCA_025728095.1 Prietella phreatophila | reverse complement strand
GAAGTTTGGAGAGGACATGTAGAAGGACTTTCGGTCGGCACCAAGGTGTTTCTGGAAAACCATCTGCAACCTCAGGAGGGGGAAATAAGGAACCATCCGAGCTGTGTACAGTAAGGATGGGACGCTGTTGACTTCAACTGAGGAAGTAATTACACGGTGGAAGGAACACTGAGGAAATCCTCAATCCGACTTATACATCTAATCTATTATCTAAGGTAGAGGTGGAGGATCTAAGGTACTAATCTATAGTAGAGGCAGAGGTGGAGGATGATGGGGGATCATCGTCAATTTTCCTGGTGGGGGTCACTGAGCTAGTCAAACAACTACACAGTGGCAAAACCCCGGGGATTGATGAGATCCGTCCAGAAATGCTGAAAGGAAAAATCCTTCCCTTGGTCAGTTTGTAGTTTTTGGGGGACTCTACCTTCCTTTAGAATGGAATCAAAGGCTTTAGTTACCTCGATTCCTGTCTTGTAACACTCATACCCAGGCATATTTGGATAAAATATCTATCCACGTGGTCATAAATTTCGTGTAGTCGTTACTCTCTGACAGGTTGCTCATATCGACTAAATCAGCTTGCCATTGTTCATCGATGTTCTTTACAAAAACCTTGTTTCTTTTAAACTTTGTAGATACTGGTTTATGTAGACTGTATGCATCCTGCTCTGTTAACCAGTTTTTTATTTCACTATCATTAGCTCTTTTACCTATTTTCTCTACAATAGCTCTTTGCAAACTCTCAACACCACTGTACGAACCAGGTTCTGATCGCGTATAATATACAGTGCATCCTGAAAGTATTCACAGCGCTTCAATTTTCCCACATTTTATTATGTTACAGCCTTATTCCAAAATGGATTAAATTAATTATTTTCATCTTTATTTTATTCATTTTCATGTGATTCATTTATGTTATTCATTTACTGATTTGCTACTCTTTGAATCCAGTTATAGACTATAATATTACAAATGTCTTTCCAGATTAATACTTACTGTAACATTACGTAGACTGGAGGCGGATGCAGGTGCAGATCAAAGTCTTTATTAAACTTAAAACACAAAACCAAAATAAACGCGGTCTTCAGAGGCAAACGCGAAACGGGGCATAACAATATCCTTCATGGCATGGAAACAAACAATACAAATGGTACAAACGCTACAACCAATAATACTGAGCGACGTGCTCAGTAACCACTGCGTTTAAATACGAAACATTAGTAAACTCAAACACAAACACCTGTGACAAATCAAAGTTACTAAAGCTAACGCTCAACCCGGAAGCGAGCGAACAAAACAAAGTCATGTGACTCATCCAGAGCCGAGCCACACTGCCATCTGCTGGCCGTATTATAACACTTACTACACTGTATGAGATAATCCCAGTAAAATTGCCTGAATTCTATAATATAATTTGTTCACCATGTTAGGTTTAAATCCTCTAAAAACAAATTTGCAATTAAATAACATTACTCTGTTCCAATTCACATCCTTCAAAGCATTGGCATGTTTTGTTTACTCTCTAAATCCTCCAAACACCCACACCAAAAATCTCCATAAAATATATGAGACAGCAGTGTATCTTACAATAACGTAACGTTGTCCACAATGTGAAAACAACTCGGAGAGTACTAACCGAACTAGCCAAACTAACCAACAAAATTACCAAGACAAAAAGTTCCAGTAAGAGAAAAAACCCCTACTGACTTCAAGTCTGATAAACAGTCTGCACACAATAACAAATATAATGTCCTTAATAAATTATTTTCCTCAAAATTCTACAAACAATACCCCATAATGACAGTGTGAAAGAGGTTTGTTTGAAATCTTTGCAAATTTATTTAAAAAAAAAAAAAAAAGCACGTTTACATAAGTATTCACAGTCTTTTCCATGACACTCAAAATTGAGCTCAGGTGCATCCTGTTTCCACTGATCATCCTTGAGATGTTTCTACAAATTGATTGGAGTCCACCTGTGGTATATTGGACATGATTTGGAAAAGCACACACCTGTCTATATAAGGTCCCACAATTAACAATGCATGTCAGAGCACAAACCAAGCCATGAAGTCCAAGGAACTGTCTGTAGATCTACAAGACAGGATTGTATTGAGGCACAGATCTGGGGAAGGGTACAGAAACATTTCTGCAGCATTGAAGGTCCCCATGAGCACAGTGGCCTGCATCATCTGTAAATGGAAGAAGTTTGGAACCAGCAGGACTCTTTCTAGCAATCGGGGGAGAAGGACCTTAGTCGGGGAGGTGACCAAAATCCCGATGGTCACTCTGACAGAGCTCCAGCGTGTCTCTGTGGAGAGAGGAGAACCTTCCAGAAGAACAATCATTTCTCCAGAACTCCATCAATCAGGCCTGAATGGTAGAGTGGCCAGATGGAAGCCACTCCTCAGTAAAAGGCGCATGACAGCCCAGCTGGAGTTTGCCAAAAGGCATCTGAAGGACTCTCAGAACAAAGATTGAACAAAGATTGAACTCTTTGGCCTGAATGGCAAGCGTCATGTCTGGAGGAAACCAGGCACCACTCATAACCAGGCCAATACCATCCCTACAGTGTAGCATGGTGGTGGCAACATCATGCTGTGGGGATGTTTTTCAGTGGCAGGAACTGGGAGACTAGTCAGGATTGAGGAAAAGATGAATGCAACAATATACAGAGACATCCTTGATGAAAACCTGCTTCAGAGCGCTCTGAACCTCAGACTGGGGCGAAGGTTCATCTTCGAACAGGACAACAACCCTAAGCACACAGCTAAGATAACAAAGGAGTAGCTACAGGACAAGTCTGTGAATGTCCTTGATTGGCCCAGCCAGAGCCCAGACTTGAACCCGATTGAACATTTCTGGAGAGATCTGAAAATGGCTGAGCAACGACGTTCCCATCCAACCTGATGGAGCTTGAGTGGTCCTGCAAAGAAGAATGGGAGAAACTGCCCAAAAATAGGTGTGCCAAGCTTGTAGCATCATTCTCAAAAAGACTTGAGGCTATAATTGGTGCCAAAGTTGCTTCAACAAAGTATTGAGCAAAGGCTGTGAATACTTATGAACATGTTTTTTTTGTTTTTTATTTTTAATAAATTTGCAAAGATTTCAAACAAACGTCTTTCATGTTGTCATTATGCAGTATTCTTTGTAGAATCTTGAGGAAAATAATGAATTTAATCCATTTTGGAATAAGGCTGTAACATAACAAAATGTTGAAAAAGTGAAATGCTGTGAATACTTTCCGGATGGACTGTACATACTGTATACAAGCGAGTATGCGATGTATGTCACCCAGGTTGCCTTTGCTTATGTATTCACACACAAAATCATTTGTTAAGTATAAACCAGGCTCCTCTGCTTCACATCAGTCTGAATCACACCACACTAGCCTTGATAATTTGCCTATAACAACACAAAACTTTCCACTGGTCTGGTGCAAGGAATATATATAAGGAATATGTACCAAGGAATATTCCTTTGGTTTTTATGCTTATGCTACACATATATTTTACTAACATAATAAAATGTTCAAATGTTACAGTAGTCCTAAATTAAAAATCTGGAATTAAAAATATATATATAGAGAGAGGGGGCCAACACTTGGAGTTACAGAAAATTCATAATGTCTATTTGGGGTTGTTTTGCCAAAAAGTTTGGGAACCCCTGTTATAGATTATTATAATTATATGTTTTTACAGGTTTGCTGGAAAAGTGCATTATTCTTCCTTACTGAGAATAGATTTGTTTCAGTCTCTGTTTTAGCTGCACTAAGATAAATGGATTCTGTATAGTAAAGGAATCAACACGGTAATCATTCATTCAGTCAGTCATTCATCTTCAAAAACCATTATATCCTGGTCAGGGTCATGGTAAATTCAGGATAGACATAAGGCAGTAATGGTGACGCCAATCACCATGCTCAAACACATTCATACACACATTCAGAGAAGTAATAATATTTTGTAATCCTATCTTTGGAGGATAGGAACTATCGTTTATACAAGTTTGACCCTTAATGAAGAGTACAATGTGGTTTAATTAAATCTAGTGTGCCAGAGATGAGCAACCCGCACTAATATACACACTAGTTTAAAATAAGTTTAAAAACCATAGTTCATTCAGCCTGGTTGCCATGAAAGGTAAAAAGGGAAAAGAAACTGTGTGGGACTGCTGGATTGTCCAAACAGTCATCAGTTTGTGTAATTGAAGAGTGGGACAGTTGTTAAGCAGTTTCTATTGATTGCTGTCTCCTCAGCACGCTCCAGGGATTACCCAGTGTCCTCCTGGAAGGCTATCAATGTTCATTAGTCACTATGACAGAGAGTGATGATCCTGTTGACCATAAGGTCAGCAAAGATAGATGAACAAAGGAGGCAAGGATATGGATACCATTTTTTCAATAGCACGTGGGAAGTGGTCTTGAACCTGATTTAGAGCCTCATCTAAACATTTGAAGGTTAACAGGAATAGCATAGCGCTAAAGATAGTTCATAAATAACAGTCAGCAATTCTGATTTTCAGAAAGGTGTGTCCCTAAATAGCTATTTATCTCCAACATTAAATTTCTCTCTACAGTAACATACAAAAATGTGCAGTAAAAAAAAAAACTGTGTTGAGTATTTTTGCACTTTGTATAACACTGAATAAATAAATAATTTATACCAATCTACACTGCTACTCTAAGGAACTCTAAAAACTACTGAACTGATTAGTGAGTTTTCATTGTTATGCTTCTATTTTTTAAAAGTCTTAATCAGTCCTTTTTGCTTTATTCCTTTTCTACATTTCTACACAAGTGATGCTCCATCTGTCCCATGTCGCTATGCGACATAGCAACCAATCTGACATATGCATGGTTGTGTGCCAGAGAAGAGCACTTAACATTCTCCCCAATCCTTCACTAGTTCGAAAGTACACAGTGATAAGTTTTCTATGCTTTGAAGGAGGCTGTACAGTTTACATGATGGCAAGAGGTTAGCCGTTCAACGGTTCCAGAGATCGAGATTTGCAGAGATTTCCGGATTCAGTGCAATTCCCCAGAGGAATCTGGCACACTTTGATACTGTAGTGCATCTGGGGTTAAAGAAAGCAACTATTTGAAAAACTTATCCTCTTCTAAATATTGGCAGTAGATATGTTATCTGCTGTTCTAATAACAGAATGGAATGAATATCATAAAAACTCCATTTATTTGATCATCACAACTGGTTCATTAATATTTTACCATTAAAACTCAGTCTGAACCCAATGAAAAAAAACAGACTTTTTTTTTTTTTTGATGTGTTCAATATTTTCACTGGGTCATTTAGCAAACTTTAAACCACAAAGGGCAATATAGTTGCTGTTTGTGTAGTAGATCAGAAAAGCAGATAAGTAGCTATTCTTCCTTTGAATTAAACTTCAAAACCTGTAGCACAAATCTGCATCCCACAAATCACTATGTAGCTTATGGGATGTGATTTAGCGTGTGTCTGCACTGGGAGAGAGGTATTTGAGGACAAGCTTGAGGGGTAATGACTAACATGGCACACCTGAGCCCTTTTGTCCTACATATTTTCACGTGATTTCTTCCTTGGTCTGGGAGGTGAGCTGTATGTGTATGTGTGTGGCTGTAAGCGGAGTAAAGCCAAGGCCAAGCAGAAAGCAGTGACCAAGCAGGAAATCTGCTATATTATTTGCTTTGAGAAAAGTTTTACCTTATGTTGCAGATTACCTTGCCATGGTCATGAACTCAAATAAAGGAGCTCACGTGCATTCTTACCCGAAGGTCTGAAGGTTCTCAGACCGGCGTACTGCCAAGATTGCCACACATTAAAATTAATGTATCTGGATGTACAAAGATGTAGAAATTGCTTACTGTATGTGTAAACAGTTTACTCTTTTTATGTTTAGTCTTTTTATGTTTATTTTTATGTTATATATGTCATTAGTGACTTACCAGTATTTGTCATCTTACTCCCAGTTCATTCATTCATTCATTCATTCATTCATTCATTCTGTTGGTGAAGCAGGTATGAGCAGACAAGTTTGGCTTGTATTGTTACTTACAACAGCTCTAAAATTAATATTAGCAAAACTATAACAATATCCAATGTCAGGTTAACAATTAAAGGAACAATATTCAACATGTAGTCATTTGGACACAATCTAACTCTAGAGATTCACATGAATCAAATAAGATAGGGAAAGGATGTGGCAAAAAGATTAAGTAGATGGTGTCTACTGAAGTCATTACAGGCAGCACCATATTCAGTTAGGCTTAAATCACACACACACACACACACATTCTCTCACTCACTTTTCCCCTCTGTCTCATTTCTCTCATTTTTTTTTTTATGATGATGGCCTTTCTGCTGTCTCATGATTTTATTTCTTTCTTAATTATTGCTTCTCATATCAGACTTGGTGACCTGTGTGTATATTCACTTTTTGGGGGGTTAGGCAGTGGACAGGGATCGAAGCGAACACATTCCAGAAAAAAAAAGTTTCAGAGCATTTAAAAATAATCTGAAATACAGTACTTATTTGTCCACTTTAAAACTATTTAAAATGAACCTGAACAATAGCTGAATTTTGCTTTGGTGGTTGGCAGGATGTTTCCTGCAGTGCTACAGTGGGTGGAAACCTAATAGAATGATCGAGATCGGAATTGTTCCTGCATGTTATCCCCTACTCATCAACATCAAATTTCATCAAATCTACATGACATAAAATACTGACATATTTCATTTTGCCATAATTGTGTGCACACTAGATGATTAAACGAAGGACTATCATCTCATAATCAAAAATGTCAACGGAATCAGTATAATCACTTATCAAGTAACACAAATAAAGATGGATCTGGACCTACAACATTTTACAGTTTTAACATTGGCCTGTTTTATATAAAGACTTCTAAGACTGGTGTAAGAATTGCGAACACAAGCTGTGAATGAAATTTTAAGTAGGCGTGGACATCAGTCTCAGAGTTCCACAAGCTCATTCTTAATCTCTGCAGTGCACTGTTAATGCAGAGCACTTATTGTCATGTCATGGCAAACTAGTGACTCCATTTCCCAGAATTAACTGCAAACTACAAACATGGCCGACAATGACTACAACTCCCAAACGACATACAGACACTTTTACCTTGTCTGGAATACTAATCAGGCACACCTGTTTCCAATCACACATGCACACTCATGCACAAGGTCTTTGCAAAGTAAATGCCAAGTTGATCTAGTCTTTTTAGTTACTAAGCTTGTCTAGTGTGTTGTGATTCTGATTCTGGTTTGCCCTTGATTATTATTATCCGCCTTACCTGTTCTAGTCTGTTTGTCTGTTGCAGGGGTGTCCAAACTTATCCGAAAAGGTCCGGTGTGGGTGCAGGTTTAAATTTCAACCAAGCAGGAGCCACAACTGATTCCACCTCAGTTAATTTTGGCTTTCAATAGACTGAGGTGTGGCTTCTACTTGGTTGGAATGAAAACCTGCACCCACACCGGCCCTTTCCAGATAAGATTGGACACCCCTGGTCTGATGGGCTGACCTCTGCGTATCCTCATTGTTGATTTTCTCATGCCCTTTGGGTCATTTTCACGTCAAAAAAAGCTCTTAACCACGCTTGCATCCCTGCTTAACGTCATTACATGACACTTATACATCTATTGCTATTTTTCTTATTCTTTTCTCTGTCGTTTTTTATTGCCTGTATCAGTTCCATAACTGTCTGCCACCACAAAAAAGTATGATCCTGAATGTTGAATCAAATCAAAGCAATATACAAATAACTAAACTAAAGAAATAAATATTGTATTAGATCAGCAGACAGAGGACGTCTGGATTTAATACATTTTAGCCTGTTCACGAGAGTATTTTAAGTTGCAGTAAACAAGGCTTTCAGGGATTTTAACTTACTGAACAATACCCAACCTATTTTGCCAAAAAAAAAAAAAAACATTTTTCACGTGATTAGGAACCTGTGTGTATAAATGAATAAATGACCATGTCTGACCTGCATAAGTGACATTTATACAGGGGTGAAATTGGAGAGGGAGCTCAGGGGAGAGTGAAGCTCACCCACCATTGCTTTAAGTGAACTGCAAGCATAGCTGAGCTCTTGCACACTGTAAAACCCGGTAGTACATTTAATTAAAAAATTTTGAGGAAATTAATTACCTAAAATTTGATAAATCAATTTCATTAAGCCAAATACACTTAAATATAACAAAAATTTAACTCAGTTAAATCTAATTAAATGTATTTTGCTTAAAGAAATTGATTTATTAACTTAAAAATTTGAGGTAATTAGTTTCTTCAAATTTTTTGAGTTAAATGAACTTATCCGGTTTTACAGTGCACTATAATCACTAATATAAACATATAAACATGATTTTTTTTTTTTTTAAATAACTGCTTTATCCTTGTCTGGGTAGCAGTGGACCTGGAGCCTATCCTAGGAAGACTGCGCATGAAGCAGGAATGCAACATGGATGGGATGCTTGTCGTGCCCACTAACATTCATGCCTGGGGCAATTTACAGTACCCAAGCCACCTGCCACATATTTTTGAGAGGTGGGAGGAAATATTTCACTTCATTCAAGGCAGTTGTTAAAATCTGCATTTACAGACTTGGTCATGAAAGCAAAACGTGTTGATTGGGTTACTTTAAAGGCTTGACTGTATGGTGTGTTTTTACTAGAAAATAATATTTTGATTCATATCATTTTGATTCCAAAATGGATATAAAGGGGGGGGGGACTAAAACGTAAGGTCTGGCCACCCAACTGTAGTGATTAAATTAAGCTCTTAGCTTAGAAATAGATACAGCATATACCACAGTGCTGCTGAATTTTCAAAACTGATTAATCAGAAGGTCTTAATTCATTTTGTATAACAGCCCAGCTCAGACAATAGTGCCAGCTACAAGGCAAAAGAACCCAACAAAAAACTGTAGTTATGCATGAACTCATATCTCATCCTTCCTATTGGCTACCTTAATATATTTCTGTCTATAGGAGTAGTCTACCACTCACCTTTTTCCTCCTTTATATCTTGTCTGTCTGTATTGTCATCTGTCTCACATTTCCTTCTTTCTTTGCTCTTCTTGTTGCTGTCATGTCCTGGTAAAGCAGGGATAGTAAACAGTAACTATACCCAGTATTAAAAATCAATGCTCTTACGGTCGATTTCACTAATAACTATTTGAGCAGTTAAAAAAAGAATTCATGCCTCTATCAAATTAATGCTTGAAACATTGTTGTGACAGGCAAAGCAACAGCGCTGCTATGGACCTGAAGTGTTGGATTTTCCTAAAATACAGTGGCACTTCATTTTCAGTCCAAGTCATTTCTAGTCACATCCAGTGGTTTTATTGTCATTTCAACCATATGCAGCTGGTACAGTACACAGTGAAACAAAACAACGTTCCTCCAGGACTATAGTGCTACATAAAAAGCACAGAACCATATGAGACTACACATAAATAAATAAGCCTACAAGCACTACATAAAGTGCACGTGTGCAAACATTGTGCAAACAGAACAGGACAGTACAATAAATTATTTCCTGCACAGCTATTCCCAGCTCCTAGGATTTTTATATTTTATTTGAAGCAGGAAGACATCTGATTTATTGTCGTCAAAATTGGTGGTTTTGCATACTTTGCAGTTATATATATTTTGTGCCATCATATCACACTGGCCAGGGCTAACTGTGATGCCATGGCAACTGGCAGTATGTACTAGCACAGAAGCACATGGTAGAGTCACTTGAGTGACGTGAGGCCAAAATAATAAATAATTAAATAAATAAAATTTAAAAACCGCTGGTGAGAACCCAGAGGCTGAGATGCAGCTTTGAAGGATTTTAAAGTGTAAAAATGTCATGTATGATTGCCCTTTGATGAATATTCTGGGTTTAAGGGTCTGTAAGCCCATCCCTGTAGGGTTAGGGGAGCTTCTGACCATAATAGGGATTTGTGCATATACAGTACAAAAATGTAATCAATGGTTACCTAAAAATAAATAAATCAGCTTTACTATTCTTTGTTGTTGTTATTGTTAGGTTAAAACACAATCTTACCTCTGTTTAGACTAATATCCTATTTGACCATCACACCCATATGTGCTTGTTGAACATCCCATTCCAAAGTGGGCTCCCCCCATTTTTGGGAAGGCTTACCACTAGATTTTGGAAAGTGGCTATGAGGATTTGCACAGCCGGCCACAAGCGCATTAGTGAGGTCAGGCACTGATGTCAGACGAGGAGGCCTGGGTGTTCCAGTTCGTCCCAAAGGTGTTCTGTGGGGTTGAAGTCAGGATTCTGTGCAGGCCACTTGATTTCTTCCACACCAACCTTGGAAAACCATGTCTTTATTGAGTTCACAGGGTCATTGTCATGCAGGAACAGGTTTGGGCCCCTCAGTTACAGTGAAGGGAAATCTAGGAAGTCTACTGTAGGTATCTAGGGAAAGGAAATAATAATAATAAACACATTTAAAAGCAGCTTCTCAAAGCACTGTACACAAAATAAGCAGT
>JAOUWY010000062.1:14800517-14823586 GCA_025728095.1 Prietella phreatophila | reverse complement strand
GCATCCGTCCTGCTTCGTTTACGTCACGAATCGTGACAGTTACAACGTGGACACCTGCGGCTTATAGAGAAGTGCGGGATATATATGTACAAAAATTTTTCTTTTTAAAATTAGCGGGTGCGGCTAATATTCATGTGCTCTCAATAGTCTGAGAATTAAGGTAAGTGTTAGCTGCCTTGATGTTAAGCGGTCGTGTTCTCGGGTCCTGTTTATGTTTCATGCCTTGAATCTCGCTTCGTGTCTCGCTGCTCATGTTTATTGACCTTGTGTTCGAGCAATAAAGACTTTGATCTGCACCTGCTCCCGCCGTACCTCTTGTAATGTAACACCGTGGAACATAAGCAGTGCTGTCAATACTAGAACTAACACTCAATGACTTTCATGTTACACATTTCGATTAAAAAAAAAAAAAACATAAGTACATATCTAATTATGCATGCTTACCATTGAGAATAAAGCATTAGGATAAATGGTGGACACGGTGGCTTAGCGGTTAGCATATTTGCTTCTGGGGATGGGGGTTCAATTCCTGCCTCTGCCTATACGTGCAGTGTTTGCATGTTATCTCTAGTCCAAAGAAATGTGTTGTAGGCTGATATGTGTGCGATTGTACTCTATAATAGGTTGGTGTCCTGTCTAGGTTGTCCCCTGCCTTGTGCCCCAAGTCCCCTTGGATAGGCTCCAGGCTCCCCTCAACCCTGTTTAGAATAAGCAGAACAGAAAATGTATGGATGGATTAGGATAAATGTTAAAATCCAAACTTTATGGTAGTAATTTCAATTTTGGTGTATTATTACAACCTAAATACACATGCACTGATATGCACACTTACTCAGACATACAGTCATATTTTTTAATGTGTATCTAATTTTAAGCAACTGTGTATATAATGTTTGTGAGCATGTTCAGAAGATTTGCCCATTGCATTTGATTCGCTGAGCCAACATTCAACCTTCCAGCATTTGAAGTTTTATCTTCCTCCCACACTATAGTAATCCTCCTTCTTCCTGTTGCTCTGAGTCTGATGAGCTACTTGAGTAATTAGACAGGCATCCTGTTCTGTGCCCTGACTTATGACACCACATTAATTTGGTACTCAGCATGTCCTTCAGGACTGGCTCTGTGTGACGGGGCTTAGTGTCATTAAACCAGTCAGGGAACCTCAGGACACAAGCATTTACTTTTGAATTTATTCATTTATCCAACGTGATTCTGTTATCCAAAACACTTAAGTAAACTAACACTTAAGTAACATAAGTAAGGCAGAACTTTACAAGCATTTCTCTGTTTGAGGAAAATGGCAGGCAAGTAGAGTTTTCCTTTACGGGGAGGAGGACCATATCTCACAGTCTATTAAAGAAGACTTTTTTCCACACACTTCAAGCACACAATTGCAGAATAGTAAACACGGTTCGTGAGAAATAGAACATTCCTTCTGAAACTGAAGAATTTCTACCATAGCAACAACTAGCAATGTTAACAGTGATGCCTTTTCTCATTAATGTTATACTGTATACATCCATAGCCACTGGAAATGAAAGTCCTTGATTCTGATGTTTCAAAATGCAGTCTGAGGATTTTCTTATTGTTCATAGATAATGCCATCATATTGCAATTGCAGCCATACATTAGAATTGATAATGTATTGGATAATAATAAATATTTTAACCCATTAGAGTAACAGGCCACATTACTTTTAGTCACTGTCAGGTGGAATAAAAAATATTTTTTGTAGACCAATAACACAAACAACTCCTCTCAAATATGTTCCTTTATATGCACTTATCTGAAAGGTATATTCTGAATGGACAAACGGTTGAAACATTCATATTTCGGGGTTCAATAAATTACCGTTAGAATTTACGGTTTTACCATACTGTATACTGAAACCCTTAAAATTATCAATATATCTGCATAAATATGACTTAAAACATTGGCCTAAAATTAGATGAAGAGAACTCAATTAAACAAATTAGACAAAAACATATACTTGGTCATTTATTTTTTTAGAAAAATTATCCAATATTACATATAGTTGAAAGGCAAAAGTATGTGAAGTTTAGCAGTTAATTTGAAGGTGAAATTAGAGCCAGGTGTTTTCAATCAATGGGATGACAATTAGGTGCGTGAGTGCCCTGTTTTATTTAAAGAACAGAGATCAGAGTCTGATCTTCACTACGTATGTTTGTGGAAGTGTATCATGGCATGGACAAAGGAGATTTCTGAGGACCTAAGAAAAAGAGTTGTTGACACTCATCAGGCTGGAAAAAGTTACTCCACGAATCCACAGTCAGACAGATTGTGTACAAATGTAGGAAATTCCAGACCATTGTTACCCTTCCCAGGAGTGATAATGCAACAAAGATCATTCCAAAAGCAAGATGTGTAATAATCTGCAAGGTCACAAAGGAACCCAGGGTAACTTCTAAGCAACTGAAGGCCTCTTTCACATTGACTAATGTTCATGACTCCACCATCAGGAGAACATTAAACAACAGTGGTGTTCATGGCAGGGTTGCAACGAGAAAACCACTGCTCTCCAAAAAGAACATTGCTGTCTTTCTGCAGTTTGCTAAAAATCACATGGACAAGCCAGAAGGCTATTGGAGCAATGTTTTGTGGATGGATGATAGAAAAATAGAACATTTTGGTTTAAATATTTGGAGAAAGAAAAACACTAAATTCCAGCATATGATTTTTATCGCATCTGTGAAACATGGTGGTGGTAGTATCGTGGTTTGGGCCTGTTTTGCTGAATCTGGGCTGCTTGCCATCATTGATGGAACAATGAATTCTGAATTATATCAGCAAATTAAACAGGAAAATATTAGGACATCTGTCTGTGATCTGAATCTCAAAAGAAAGTGGGTCATGCAACAAGACAACTATGCTAAGCACATAAGTCGTTCCACCAAAGAATGGTTAAAGAAGAATAAAGTTAATATTTTGGAATGGCCAAGTCAAAGTCCTCAATTGAATCCAATAGAAATGTTGTGGAAGGACCTGAAGCAGTTCATGAGAGGTAACCCACCAACATCCCAGAGTTGAAGCTGTTCTGTACTGAGGAATGGGCTAAAATTACTCCAAGTTGATGTGCAGGACTGATCAACAGTTACCAGAAATGTTTAGTTGCAGTTTTTGCTGCACAAGGGGGTCACACCAGATACTGAATGCAAAGGTTCACATACTTTTGGCTGATCAAAGAATGGGTGACAGCAGTTCATTTTTAAATTCACCTTTATTATATGCTCTGTTCATTCAGATAGATAAACTGACTGATGCGATATTTCAAATATTTACTGCTTTCTCCTCATTCTGCCTGAGAAGTATTTGGCTTACACAGCTGATGCAGAATTTTTGTCTGAAAACATCCACATACATGAACCAGCCACTTTATTAGGAACACCTATGTACCTGCTCATTCATGCTATTATACAATCAACCTATATGTTATGGCAGCAGTGCAGTGTATAAAATCATGAAGATACAGATCAAGAGATTCATTTCATGTTCACATCAAACATCAGACTGGGGGAGAAATGTGATCCCAGTGACTGTGGCATGGTTGTTGGTACCAGATTGGTTTCAGAAACTACTGATCTCCTGGGAATTTCACACACAACTGTCTGTACAGTTTACCTAGAATGGTGGGGGAGGGGAAAACTAAAGGCCATGAACTATATATAAAAAAAATTATCTTATCTTAAATGCACACCCTGAATTTTCTTTTTAAACATACTTTAATAATACAAGTTTGTTTGAAAGGGCACCTCACAGCTCTGTAAAAAAGCCTCCACATGCTCTTGGGTCTTTTAGTAGATCAGGAAATGCTGAGAAGTTTATATTCCTTCAAACCTTTGAAGTAGTACTGCCTGTTTTCCTTACAGCTGCAAGCAAGGACATGTGACACACACTGTCTCTATTTACAGACAAATGATCACTTAGAGCTGATTCCATTAGATGCAGCATTGACAGGATAAGAGGAACAGCACCCGAGTAGCCCCTGGACAGTCCATTCTCTGCAACAGTGCTGTGAAGGGAGTATCACAGTGGTGTAATATTTTCCTGCTGGAACTGGTATGCTTGGTTTGTAATATTTTCTCTGTGGTCGGTATAGCCTCTGGTCTGACAGCTCAAATAAAGATGGAGTTGCTTCAACTCATTTCTGCTGTGCTAGGCAAAAGCTACTTCCCTCAGCATCGCATTTTACGTCCAGGCCAACACACACACACACACACACACACACACACACACACACACACACACACACACACACACACACACACATATATACACACACAGGTAAGGCTAGAGTGCTTCAGCAGCCCAGTTGACCTTGCGATAGGCCAGCGGCATTCTCTCTCTGTCATCTTAGGTCAGTCCATCACTGAGCCTATTTAAAAGATTAAAGACCTATTAAAGTTTCAGTGGAAATCAGGCTTCAGGCCATCAGTGGTGTGATGTGAACTAGTTCCACAAGGATGGGAGGCAGAGAGACTTAGGTATTCACCAGGGATCTTGATGGGAATAAATGCAGGAGGTATGAAGGAATCTGAGTGCTTTAGGAAATGTGATACAGGGATATAACGCTGATGATGGATTGGTTTCCTTGCATATGTGCTTGTTCTCTAAAAGTTTCAGAAGAATGTCCTTCAGAAGCCTCTAGAACTAGAATGTGAGCATCTGAGAAAAAATGCTTTCAGAAATACCATGTTAGGTTGGAGAACTGTCCCACTTAGTACATGTTTGCATGCAGGACAGAGCTCTGTCCCACTTGCTATCAGACTTCCTATGGCCAAGTGCACAGAATACAAGTTAGGCTTCGAGTAGAGGTGTTAATCAAGACTAGCATCCCATGGGACCCAACAAAAAAGTTGAGCAAGGGAAATTTTTACTCTAATTTTAGTAGAAATTTAGTAAAGTGGGACAAATAGAAAGTGCACATTTCGAATAATGTTCAGTAAGTCTAGGAAAAAATCTTATTCTAAATGAACAAAATATTTAAGATATTAATTTTTGTCTTATTCTGATGTCATTTTCTTGTAACTGAATTGGAAATAAGTCTATTTGTCTGTTTTATGTGCAGACCAGACACCAGCCTATGTTCACACTGGCAGCAATTCCTCCTTAAATCATTAAAAATCATTCTACACTGGTTGCTAGTGGGCATTCCAATCTTTAGTTTGTTAAAGACATGGTCACACAAACTATATAAAAGTATGCAAAAGCATTCATTTCTGAAATCAGATTCTGAAATCAGATGTCTTTTAGTTAACAACACAGCACCGGCTGCGGTTTATGATCTGTATTTTTATTACAAACACACAGGCGAATCAGTGGGGTGTGAACTGGTCTTGCTTCTTTCCTTATCAAAGAAATAGTCCAAAACATATTACTGTGCAAACTGGTCACATAATCTATTTTAGTTTCCATGATTACATTTTAGAGCAATAAAAAGTTTTTTTTTTACATGCATTCACCCACACAGTAGCAAAGCTTGAACAAGACATCAAAGGACCTCATGATAAAACCATACTGTTTCAATAAACAAACAACATTCTTTTGCACTTTTAAGATATTCTCTTTTTAGTGACAACACTATGATAATTGTATTGGGCATGAACAGAAGTCATTTGGCAAACTCACTCACATACTAACCTAGTAAACAGAATTAGAATACAAACATGAAGCAATCCTTTCAGAAATAATCGAGTTTTAACACATGCATTAATATCTGTAGCTTCCTTCTGGTTTATTGTACCACATGACAGTAACATATCACAGTTTCATTTAGCTAGCAATTAAGTCATGTTTTTTGTTTGTTATTTCATCTTATTTTCATCTATTTTGCAGCTATCAGAACATGTAAACTCTCAAATTGGATTTTATATTTTCATCTAAAGATACTACTTGGTCCCCTGGTGGTCCAGCGCCTAAGGATCCCGTTCTCTCACCACCGTGGCAGAAGTTTCATTCATGGGCAGGGAACCAACCCAGCCATTGGGTTGTAATCAGTGCAGGTCCCAAGCCCAAATAACAAATATGAGGGTTACATCAGGAAGGGCATCCGGTGTAAAACCTGTGACAGATCAAATATGTGGACCAATGATCCACTGTGGAGACCCCAATGGGAGCAGCCAAAAGAACAACAACATCTAAAAATACTACTTCCTTATATACTCAGCAAAAAAAGAAACGTCCCTTTTTCAGGAGACCATATTTTAAAGATAATTTTGTAAAATAAGCTTTATAGATCTGTAAAGATCTTTTGGAAATAGTTAAACAATGTTTTTCATGATTGTTCAATGAACCATAAACAATTATTGCAGATGCACATGTGGAACAGTCCTTAAGACACTAACAATTTACAGGCGGTAGGCAGTTAAAGTCAAAGGTACATTAAGTTAGAACACTGAAGAGACCTTTATACTAACTCTGAAAAACACCAGAAGAAAGATGCCTAGGGTTGCTGCTCACCTGTGTGAACATGCCATAGATTTAATATATTAAATCACTTAGATATTGAATTTTACCCAGAGTGATGAAAAATATAATCCATCCATCCATCTTCTACCGCTTACTCCTTTTCAGGGTCACGGGGAACCTGGAGTCTATTCCAATGAGCATCGGGCACAAGGCTGGGTACACCCTGGACAGGGTGCCAGTCCATCGCACGGATGAAAAATATAAGCACATTCATAAACATTTGACACTGACCAGGATAAAACAGTTATTGCAAATGAATGAATGAATGTTCCAAACTGTCATTAATTGGCCCATTTCCTGTCACATCTTCTGATCACTTCTGACAAATTCTTTGTCACTGCTAGCATGTACGTCAGTAGCATGTCTGTGACTGCTAGCATCTCGCATGTAAGTCCTCTTATAGCCTACACTCTTCCAATACTTTTAAAAAGTATTCTTCATGGGTTCTTTGGATAGTTGTAATAGGCAAATACTGTGTCATGGTTTTACATAGAGAAATCCAGCGGGACAACCAAAAAAACCTGAAAGGTTCTACAATCAATGTTGATGGTTTTTGTTGTTGTTTTTAGAGTACAAGCAAGTAGCTTAAATGTAGCACTTTAATTAGTCTGTGTCTTGTTTTATTCACACCACTTAACAGCATTTAAATAACTTAGTCAATGATATTTTGGAAAATTGGACCGGCTGAGGTCATTATATTTTAGACATATTGGGTTCAGACAGAAATAGGGGGTAAGGCAGAGAGAGAGAGAGAGAGAGAGAGAGAGAGAGAATAATAACTGTCTAACACTTAGCTCTAGTATGGGTATCATTAATATCATGTAGAATTTTTGAATGTGAATTTTAACAAACAGCATGCAGAGTCAGGGACAGTGGTGGAAATTATTACCAAAACTGCTAATAGTGAAAACTAAAACAAAGACTGATTAAGCAAAAGCCTTGTGTTTACATCACATCAGACTTTGTGATTCAGCCACATATTAATATATAATGGAGTGGAATTTAGCAACCTGTGCTATGCTCTTATTTTTGCATTTCTTCCTGGGGAGAAATTGTCTTATATAGAGAGAAATCTTAAGGAGGTGGGGCTGATTAATACACAAATACATATATAGGAAGGGTAAAAACAGTAAAGAGAAAATAATGGCACATGCCCTCTCAGTTGTTACAGCTTAACAGGTCAAACTATCACTGTGTTCCATTTCTTCATGTGCAGTAGGTGTCATATCTAATGCTCCCTTATTTCTCTCTCTCTCCCACACACACACACACACACACACACACACACACTATACTTGTGAGGATCTTCCATTGCATCAATGCACAACTTGCATTAATGCTGAAAATCAATTTACTAAAATATTTAAATAGATCTTCTCTTTGACACACTTGGCAAAATTGACTTTCTCATGGATGCTTGCTTGAATATAAAAATATTTAACAACATGAAATGGAATTAAAGTGTAAATTGGTTTCTAAATGAAAATTATCTTGCATCTCTATCCCTAGGGTCTCGTTTTATCTCAATTATGTCTACATTCTGTAAACACTTCAGAATGATCAATACAAAAAGAGCATAATCGCTGCCAACTTTCATCACAACACATTACAATAGCCATCTTCTCTCTATCTCTGTGAGTTTGTGGAGTTCTACCTAGAGACACACACACACACACACACATACACACACACACACACACACATACAGAGAGAGCGAGACAGACAGACAGAAAGTGAGGAGACTGTATGGTGCATCAGCATTACGCTGCTCTGCTCTTAGCTCCAGCCTAAATACAGTGTGTGCTTTAGGGCCTTGATACAGGTCAAAGTATGCTGCATGACAGAACAGAAATCCCTGTAAACCCCGAGACATCACTGTGCACTTCACAAGCTCAAACACTCTGCTGCAGCTCCACTCTGCACTGTAGTTATCAAGACATAAAGAATTTCCCTTCTAAGATGAACATCCACTGCAATTTTGCATGTATAAGCATGTATATTAGGTTTTCTAAGATGAATATCTACAAAAATTCTCTGAGCTCATGGTTATCAAACAACTGCAAACAAAACACAGGTTTATAAAAAAAAAACTGTTGATAAATATGGGTGTGTAACAATTATTTTAGTCAATACTTTGTGCTGCCTCCCTTTGCCATGCTAACAGCTCTGAGTCTTCTCCTATAATGCCTGATGATGTTGGAGAATACATGGCAAGGGATCTGAGACCATTCCTCCATACATAATCTGTCCAGATCCTTCAAATCCTTCAAATTTTCCATGGTGGTGGACTCTCCTTTTCAGTTCACCCCACAGGTTTCCTATGGGTTTGACCTTACATGGCAGGACCTTGATTTTGTGGTCAGTAAACCATTTTTGTGTTGATTTTGATGCATGTTTTGGATCATTGGCCTGCTGGAAGATCCAACCCTGGCCTATTTTAATCATTCTGGCAGAGGCAGTTGGGTTTGCATTTAATGTCTGTTGATATTTGATAGAGTCCATGATGCCATGTATTCTAACAAAATGTTCAGGTCCTCTGGCAGAAAAACAGCCCCAAGACTTTAAAGAGCCACCACCATATTTAACCATGGGCATGAGGTATTTTTCCATATGGCTCTATGTGTGAGCCAAAACTACCTCTGGTGTTTTTTGCCAAAAAACTGTTGATGTTGATGACTTTGGATTGTAGTTTTGGAGACTTTGTGACCCCAAGATGCAACTAACTTCTGCAATTCTCCAGCTGAAATCTGTGGAGATTTTTTGGCCACTCGAACCATCCTCTTCACAGTGAGTTGAGACAATATAGACACACATCCAATTCCAGGTTTATTCATAACATTTCCAGTTGACTGGAACTTTTTAATTATTGCCCTGATGGCGGAAATGGGCATTTTCAATGCTTGTGCTATTTTCTTATAGCCACTTCCCATTTTGTGAAGTTTAACATCCTTTTACCACACATCTTACCCATTGTTATGAATGACTAAGGGAATTTGGCCTATGTGTTATGTCATATTTATACCCCTGTGAAACAGGAAATCATGGTTGAACAATTTCCTGTTCCTAGACACCCAGGTATACAATTTTTTTTTTCAATATCAATGGGAATATACTTCAAAATATATTTTTCACAATTCATAAGGGTGCCAATAATTGTGGCACACATATTTAACAAAGTTTTTTTTTTGATAAACCTGTGTTGTGTTTGCAATTGTTTGATATCCATGAGAACAGAGTATTTTTGTGAATTTTTTTAACAAATGATCAAACGTTTAAACAATAAAGTGTGTTTAAAAAACAAAAAAGTTTTCACAGACTCATATTTACCAAAGATGCCAATATGAGTGGAGGACACATACAGTGCTGTGAAAAAGTATTTTTTTGTTTTTGTGTATATCCCATACTAAATAGTTTTAGATCTACAAATGAAATACAACATAAGACAAAGACAACCTGAGTAAACGCACAATAAAGTTTGTATTTTTGTATGTATTTATGGAAGCAAAATAAAGTTATCCAACACCTATCACTCATGTGAAAAACTAATTTCCCCCTTAAATTTAAAATCTGGTTGTGTCAACTTTAGCAGCAATAACTGCAACCAAATGCTTCCGATAACTGGAAATCAGTCTTTCACTTACGTCTAGGACTTACTTTGGATACTTTGGATCAATTTTTTGTTGCATAATCCAGTTGTGCTTGAGTTTCTACTTCCTTGGCTCTTTTATGACTTCCTGGATGAGTAATTGCTGTGCTCTTGGAGAAATTTTGGACGGTTGGCCATTTCTGGGAAGGTTCAATACTGTGCCGAGTTTTTCCATTTGGAGTTATGGCTCTTTTCCATAATGTCTCTCACTGTGGTTCTTTGCAGACTTTAAAATAGCTTTGAAAACCCTCCCAGTCTGATGTATTACTGTGTTACTAGTTAAAATATTTTGCCAATTTCATGCTGTTGAAAAAGTTCTATTTAACTGTTGATTTGATTGAACAGGGTTTGCAATAATCAGGCCTGGTTGTGTATAGTCCAGCTGAACCACATTATGAATGCAGTTTCATAGATTTGGGGAATTAGTAACTATGGGGGCAAATAGTTTTTCACACAGGCCCAGTTGGTATTGAATAACCTTTTTGCGTCAATAAAAAACATTATCATTAAAAACTGTATTTGTGTTTACTCAGGTTGTTGTATGTTTGACCTGTAAAAAATTAAGATCCCTCCAGTAAATACAAATGTCAAAGTAAATAAAGTACATTACATTAGAACAGTAGCTGAAATTAATTGCATGTCATAAAGAATTTGACAACTCGTGTGCATGTGTGAGAGAAAGGATTCCTTTTGGCTGGTCTCAATGAAGAAAAATGCTTGTAAGAAAGAACTCAATGCTTTCTGAAAGAATCAGTAAATAAGCTAAATAAATCAGCTTTTACTTGAAAAACTAATAGACTTTGCATCACATGCATATCCTTTTGAGTTACTATATTCCAGTCCCATTTATATTTGTGTGTGTGTGTGTGTGTGTGTGTGTGTGTGTGTGTGGTGCCCAAGCAGCCTAAATAACTGAAATAAAGACCTAAGCAGACTGCTGGCTCTTCCCATCTTTCGTCTTTACTGATGTATGACTGCACACACCTATCTGTGGCTAACAGGCAGGTGGAGTGCAGGCTGTTGTTTGTTTTTTTTCTATTTGTTATTCTTCAAACCTGGCTAACAACATTTGAGCTGCAGCTGATTACAGGGTTCTGCTCAAGCTATGTATATTTCCTGATAGCCTTAAGTTGAAAGACTATTTGCTTCCATTTGGTTTTGCAGTTGTGCTGAATGACCAAGCAATCAGCCATGTAATTTCCTTTTGTATTACTAGATAAAATCTTGATTTCTGTGGTATTTGTTGCATTTCTCCAAATATTCACTCATACAATATTCATACTCATATAACTACACTCAACTACACTTAAGTTGTTGGATTATTTCCAGCTTCATAGTGATGTTAAGGTGTTTAGAAATCCTACTAACACCAAACTATTGTAACACCAAGTAAAATTTCAGTGTGACTGATAGGAGGATCTGGCTGACAGGAGTGGAACCTGATCTGTTGTTGTATGCATCTCATTCACCTTAAAGTTTGATGGGTTGTGTGGTCTGAGATGCTTTTCTGCTCACCACAGTTGTAAAGAGTGCTTATTTGAGTTACTATAGACTTCCTGTCAGCTCAGACCAGTCCGGTCATTCTCCTCTGAACTCTCTCATCTACAAGGTGTTTCAGGCTGCAGATCTTCCACCCACAGGATCTTTTTTGTTTTTCACAGCATTCTGCAAAAATTCTAGAGACTGTTGTGTGTGAAAATCCCATTAGAGATCAGCAGTTTCTGAAATACTCAAACCAGCCCTTCTGGCACCACAATATGGTTACAGTCACAGAGATCACATTTTGCCCCATTCTAATGTTTGATGTAAACATTAGCTTTTGTCCAGTATTGGCATGATTTTATGTATTGTGCTGCTGCCACATAATTGGCTGATTAGATAACTGCATTAACGAGCAGGTGAACATAAGCAAATGTTGAGTTTCCTCTCTTGAGATGCTTTGCCAGGCCAGTACTGCAGCCACCTTCAGCCACTGCTTGTTTGAGGGTCTTTCTGAGTTCAGTTTTGTCTTCATTAAGTGAAAAGTTGCCTGAAATTGGTTTGAGGTTAGGTGATTGGACATTCCATTTCTTTGCCTTAAAAAGCCTTTTGGTTGCTTTTGCGGTATGAGCCCTCATGAGCCATTCCTTTCCTTCTCCATACTCTTCTCTTCATATCATTCTGGTACAAGTTAATCTTGGTTTCAACTGTCCAAAGAATCTTATTCCAGACTGGACAGGTTTATGAAATATAATCTGGACTTTCTGTCCTTGAGTGTTACCAGTGGTCTGCATCTTGAGGTAAACCCTCTGTATTTACATTCATGAAGGTGTCTCTTGATTGTAGATTTGACAGTGCCTACCTCCTCAAGAGTGTTCTTGACTTGGATAGATGTTGTGAAGTGGTTTTTCTTCACCAAGGAAAGAATACTGCGATCATCCACTTTAGTTATCTTCCATGGTTTTCCAGGCCTTTTGGTGTTGCTGAGCTCACCAGTGCATTCCTTCTTTAAAAAAAAAAAAAAGAAAGAAAAGAATTTTCAAAGCCAAATTGATGATTTGCCCACTACTGAAGTGTCTGCTGTCTCTCTGAGAGGTCTGTTGTTTTTTCACTTGCATCAACACCTCTTTGGACCGCAGATTGAGAGTTCCCATGAATAGTCACCAAATGCAAATTCAACACTTGGAATCAACTCCACAACTTTTGTCCTGAATTTGTCATGAAATAATGAGGAAACAGGCCCAACTTAGCCATGAAACTGCTTATTAGTCTGTTGTCCAATTACTTTTGAGCATGTCAATATGGAGGGACTATAAAGAATGGCTGTAATTCCTAAAGAGTTCAAACAATATTCCTGGTGATAAATCACATTTCGATTGCTTCATTTCAAATCCATTGTGGTATACAGAGGCAAAATTACAAAAATTGTAACTTATGGACCAGACATATATATGGTGTCCCCATTATCACATCACATTCCCACACATCACAATCTAAGAAACAAGCAAAGCACTTAAACTGTAGTGGGAAAGATGGGGAAGAGAAAATGGATAGGGCTGAGGGGCAGAGATTAATTTTCTGCCAGTAATGGTGGTGATTTTATTCAGGCATGAGTTTTAATGATTGCTGCTTTCAAACACTGCAAGCACTTAATAAGTGCACTCCATTTACTTAAAAGACAGACCAAATTAAGCACACACAAGTAACACACACACACACACACACACACACACACACACACACACACACACAGAAAGAAGACCAAACTTTCAAAGTTTGACCTTTTTTTTTGCCTCAATACTTCTCTCAATTCAGTTTCATCCAGAAGTGAACAGGACATTTTTAAAATTTTTATTTTTATTTTTTAACCTCAGTAGCAGCATTCCAAAGTCTAAGCTATCCTTCTCAGAATTTGGCCACACCGGATGACAGACCAACAAATATGCAAAGCCATATCACTAGAAAAGCACAAACCTAGCAATCACAACTTGAAAATATAAAACCGTTTTAAAGTTTTGTAATTTAAAAAGTCAAAGTTTTATACTGAGCTCATAATCGAACCCTGAACTGAAATGCATCAACATAACTTGTTGCACCCACTAAATATATAGTTTCTAATTAATAATTAAATAAAATAAAAAATTTTGATTAGAGTTTTTAGATGTACCCATTCTTTACTATTACATTTACTGTTCGCTTACCTGGTTTGATCTAGTTCTTTGTGACCAGTGCAGTACTTTCTGTATAGTTAAACAATGACTACACCACCCTGGGAATTTTACCCAAGGAAATACACAGTAAAGGAACAGTTTCTGTGGTACAATGAAAAGACAGAGATGTGTTGTCCAATTTAACATAAAGGGAGATTTTATTATTTTAATCTTTTAGCATCAAACAGAGAAAATGCTAAGAGAGAATTAGGCAATTCGTACCCATTAAATGTCCAATAATTTACTATAACAATAATGTTAAAAACTGACCAGCTTAAAAGGGACACTCCATACAATAATAATACAGAGACTAACAAAAGCTGGAAACCAGTCTCCCAGACCAAATTGTATGTTCCCCACTTAGAAATATATACACACCAAAAATAAATAAGAGAAGAAAAGAAACATCTATGCCAAAGCTTACCTTGGGGGAGGCAAACTAGCTGAAAGAAATTGTGCTCTCAACCAAACATGCATGCATATCAAACTATAGGAAGAGGTGTTCAAACCCAAACTCACAAGCATGTGTTCCACCCAGTTGACTAGCCTCCCCTCAGCACACTCAGTCTTGGCACAAACTAAGTAGTGTGTCCGAGCCATATACAGTGGGCGAAATAAGTATTTAAAGCATCAACATTTTTTTTTTCAATAAATATATTTCCTATGAGGTTATTCACATGACATTTTCACCAGACATCATTATTAATTCAAGAAATCTAGAAATATAAAGAATTTACAACATTAAAGTGCATAAATAAAGTTATGTTTAATAAAGTCGAATGACACAGGAAAAAAGTATTGAACACGCCAAATGAAATTTATTTAATGCTTAGTGGAGAAGCCTTTATTTGTAATGAAAGCTTCAAGACACTTCCTGTATGAAGAAATTAATTGGCCACAGTATTCAGGTGTGAATTTGGCCCATTCTTCGAAACATATCATCTTTAAATCTTGTTCAATTGGATTCAAGTCAGGTGATTGACTGGGCCATTCTAACACTTTGATTTTTTTCTCTGAAACCAATTGAGAGTTTCCTTTGCTTTATGCTTTGGATCGTTGTCCTGCTGGAAGGTCCACCCACAACTCATCTTCATCATCCTGGTGGATAGCAGCAGATTCTTCTCAAGAATCTCCAGGTAAAGGGCTTCATTAACCGTTCCTTCAATTACATTTACATTTACATTTATTCACTTGGCAGACGTTTTTATCCAAAGCGACTTACAGATAAGCAAAGCGATATATCGAGCAGAGAACAATACAAGTAGTGCTACTATACAAGATCCATTAATTGAGTTCCAGAGGAACCAAAGTGCACAGAGTAGAGGTGTAAGTGCAATTTTTCTTTTTTTTTTTCTTTCTTTTTTTTATTATGAGTTGGTTAGGTGTTCACGGAAGAGGTGGGTCTTTAGCTGTTTTTTGAAGATGGTGAGAGATTCTGCGGTTCGGATTGAGATTGGAAGTGCATTCCACCACTGAGGAACAGTTAGTTTGAAAGGTTCTGATAAGGGGCCACGCTGAGTGGGAACCACTAAACGTCGGTCGCTAATCGATCGCAGACTGCGAGAGGGAACGTAGGAATTCAGGAGAGACTTGAGGTAGGAGGGGGCTGTTCCTGATAAGGTCTTAAAAGTGAGCATCAAGGCCTTGAACTTGATGCGGGCAGCTACAGGAAGCCAGTGGAGGGAGATGAAGAGGGGTGTGACATGAGTTGTCTTGGGCTGGTTGAAGACGAGGCACGCTGCAGCAGTCTGAATCATCTGAAGGGGTTTGGTGGAGCTGGCTGGGAGGCCTGAAAGCAGTGATTTGCAGTAGTCCAGTTTATTATTTAAAGTCTGCCAGTACCATGCGATGAAAAACAGCCCCACACCATGACGCTTCCACCTCCAGTCTTCACTGTTGGTATAGTGTTTTTAGGGTGATGTGCAGTACCATGTCTTCTCCAAACATGGTGTGTTCTCTTGGTCTACTCTTCTGACTCCCTGGTCAGAAATCTTGCGAGGAGCGCCTGTGTGTGGTCGGTTGATGACGGAGTGATGTTGCTTCCACTTGCGGATAATGGGCCCAATGGTGCTTACTAGAAGATTCAGAAGTTTTGAAATATGTTTTGCAACAATAAGATTGAGAAGGTCTTGGGAGAGCTCTTGTGTGACACCTTGGTAACGAAAAACCTTTTTATAGACTTTCAATGAACTAACCCAGCGGACATTAATTTGCACAGATAGGAGGTATAATTACTTACAGATTTCAGCTGGTTCCTTGCCTTACCTTGCCTTTTTGAGAACTGCTTTTTCTTAGCGTGTTCAGTACTTTTTCCTGTCATTCCACTTTATTCTGCATAACTTTATTTATAGATTTTAATGTTGTGAATTCTTTATATTTGTGGATTTCCTGATGTCTGGTGAAAATTTCATTTGAATAACCTCATTGGAAATATATTTACTGAAAAAAATGTTGATGAGTTCAATACTTATTTCCCCCACTGTAACAACTGTTCAATCAAACAAAGTACAAGTGGCAAATGTGGTAATTAAATAAACAAATAAAGCAACAGTGTCCAACCATGCTGGCAATAAACTGGGCTACACAGTAGCATGAATGACTTTTAAATGGAGGATGCACTACAAATACAGAAAAAAACACCAAAAGAAAAACGGGGAAAAAAAGAAAGACCCATGGAAATCAGGCACATAAATTCTCACAAATGAAAACACAATCATAATGTAATTGGACAAAGGGGGAAAAAATGTAGAAAAACAGCGGCACAACCCACAGTTAACCGCCGAGCGAATCACGAAAGACAGAAAAACAAAGCATAAATTTTTCAAAAAATTTTGAAATCAAATAACGGAAAGCAATATCTAATAATACATACCCCAAAATCCAAAGAAAAATGAACCTTAGGATGTTAGAATGCCTTCATGCATGTTTCACTAAAAACACATAATAGAAAACAATGATTCAAAATAAGAAAAACAACAAGACCAAACAAAGGAACACAACATCTCAATAGCCTTCGTACCTAAAAGCTTGTAGCGAGTGCTCGACGCAACTCAGAAGAGATTTGACCGTAACAGCTACAGCAACAACTACAAGATAAAAAGAGCAAGCAATTATTTATGGTAAGCACAAAACAAGTGATACGGTCCATAACCAACAGCCACCTACCTCAGCTATCAAGACACTGGAAACTGGAAGAGGGCGGATGTGACAAAGCCCACGTTCTAATGCTTCCTGCCCAAGCATTTAAATACACAGGCACTAATTATCCCAATCTTTCATTACCCATTCCTTAAATCCATCAAACACTACTACATCTTGTTAGTCAAGTTTTTTTTGCTCTTGCCTGCCCTTGTTTATGTTTTTTGACCACATTCGTCTTTGTCCTGTTTGCCATGATTAATAAAACCATGGACCTGCACTTGCAGCTTCAACTGTTTCCTGCAGCATTGTGGAGTAGCTAAATAAAGGAAGAAATGCTACTAACTACATTTTTCAGTAGTGTGATGTAGCTCCACTATTTTAAAATAGTGTAGCTTTTCTCAGTAATGAGTAGCAATGTGGTGCGACAAATAGCTTCATTTTTTGTCCAATTATATCGGTGGGCTTCACTGCATATCTATGGTGCCCGCTTGATTCACAGGAATTAATCGACTATCTTAACTAATTCATTATTCATTTTTATTCTCATGATTAATTAATAAATCAGTGGTAAAAACAACAATAACAATAATAATTATTGTTGTTATTATTGTTGTTGTTGCTGTTGTTGTTATTATTATTGTTGTTATTTATCATTGCGTGCAGTATTATTTGCCTAGTATCAATTATTCAAGTTCGACACACTCATCCTTACTATCCATGATGAATCAGGAGATATGACTGATTCCGATAATGAGAAAACCAATTACTTGTGGCCGTATTTGTTGTGCCTTATAATAAATCTTACACCTTTATATGTAATCTTTGTAAACCAAAGATTAAAATTCTTTGTCCAATACTTTGATTATAATACGATGTCCAAGAGTTCAAGCAAAAATTTGATGAATGTCATTGTCATTTTAAATTGATAATTGTCCTAATGTGAACATTGTAAAAGTGTACATTATAAATTAAGAATTGTTCTGAATTTTTTATTGTATTTAATTTCTTTATGCAAAATTATACAGGTATTCATAAGCTGATTCACAATCATGACATAAAAAATGTTCTGAAAACATTTAGAACATCTAAATATGTTGCCCATTTAAGGAGCTTCAGTCTAGTTAGCTACTTTTTGTTAGTAATTTGTAGTGTAGCTAACAACCTTTTAAAAGGGAAGCTTGATTGTAACTTAAATAATTCAAACCATGAGTAGTTTGTAGCCTGAAAAGCTACAGTTTCAAAGTAACTTCCTCAACACTGGTTTCCTGAAAACACTATTTATGACCTAAAAACCCCTGGAATCTTGGCTGTATTTTATTTATTTATTTTTTTTTATCGTTCTAAACTAAATGGTTTTCAGTGACGTAGCAGTCAAGAAATGCAGCCTATATCAGCCACAGCATAGATGTGGAGAGACAGCTGCATAATGAAGGGTTGCAGGATGGCCCACTCAAACAGAAATGTCAAGATTTTTTCCTGCTGCAAAATATGACTTTCTGTCAAGTGTAGAACCTTTGCTCAATTATTTATACAATAATTACCTATAATCTTTAAATAACACAAATATACTGCCACCATGGTATTGTCAGAACAGTAGTTTATGTGATGCTATGATACAGAGAGTGAGCTCCGCAGACAGAACGATTGCCTGTATTAAAGTAATGAGTGCTGGTGTGAGGAAGATCAGTAGTGTATTGATCAGTGGTCTATGCAGGAAAAACTCCAGTAATGATGGATGAAAATGAAATGCTGCCAAACCACTCTCTGATTACAGTCCTCTCTACACACAATACAACAGGCCTTCTCTGTGAGAAAGAATGATTGAAAATGACTTGTAATGAAGAAGAAGAAGAAAATATTGAATGTGTTCTCCATATGACACAGGAATAGAGAATAATAGAAAAAAGTCAGATGAAAAAAAAGATTCATATATTAAGAGGAAAAATAAGTCAGAGCTTGTGATGTTTTTTTTGTTCTGTATCCGCCACATACATATGAACTGACTTTGTTACCAATATAAGAAGCTCTGCAAAAGCCCAGAGCTGAACTGCACACTGAAAGCACATCCTCTCTAAGCACCACCTTTCAAACCATTGCTGTCAAATGTCAAATCACACTTACTTTTTAATAATTTTCATAGTGAATTATAGACTAAAGAAAGTATCAATGAGTCCTAGCACACTAGTGCTTCAATTACTACCACAATGTACCAAAACCGATTGATCTATGGCTAAAAGACTGTTAAGATTGATCAAGATCAGAACAAGGTTCTCCAATATTCTTTTTCCATTAATGACCGCAAAAATCATATCAGAATAACTATTGCCTGTGATGTAATGTTTTATTGCTTGTATATTTTGAATCCATTACAATGTGCATTCATTTGTTTTCATTTTAATTTTTGTGAGGTTGCATCAACTTAAGAAACTCCAGAAATGGACAATCCATTCAAGTTTTGTGACAATAGGCCAGTGTTAAACCTATCCAATACTTGCTCAAATCTCAATTCATCAAGCCATCCTTACACAGGAAGGCACCACAAAAATTTGTCATGGCCCCCAGGTACAATTCCATCTTTGGCCACTAGAGGACACCCTGGCTGTCTTTGTAGAACAACTTCTTCTGTTGTCTTCCTCCATTTCGTGTTTTAACCATTCCAATGTGTTTCATTTTCCTGACTGATTAGTGCTCTGTTCAAGTTTCCTGGTTTTTCTCCTCAGTTGATACACTCATAGATACAGCAGAATTTGGTTGGGTTTCAGATGTTTTCTCTTGAGGTGAGGCAGGGACACCATTCACTAACCGGAGGGACATTTGGGGCAGTGAGGTAGATTGGACTAGAGAGGGGTTGAGCTCAGAGCTGGAGGCTGTCAGCTACCCTATCACCCCACCTCACTGAGATCGTTTACCTCCCATAACCATATTAATTCATAATTTGAATTATGTCATCCATATTATCTATAGTATTTGGGCAAGTATAAGTATCATAGGAATCTTAAGAATAGCTAAGTTCAGGACTTAGTTAAGTTCAATCAATCAGGCTCCACACCAGAAGGTTTGATTGGAGAACTTGGATCATCAAGAAATGTTTTGATAATTATTGAGTTACAGACAAAAAAAAAACCTCTGGGGTTGGTTTGCAGAAATGATCAAAACCTTGACTTCTATGTGATTCTCAGTGTGTCATGTCCATTCTTCTCTGTCTGCCAAACAAACAGCAGAAAAACTGACAACACTTTATCCCATAAAGTCACCTGCTTTTGCCCACCTCCTAAATTCCATTTTGCCCCTGATGGAAACCTAATGCTAATTGAAATGTAAGGAATCAATTTGACTTCTAGAGATATCAGCAAGAGACCTGGATCATTAATGTTTAAATGGAAATCATTTAAACTCCTGTCTAAACACACACACATACACCGCTAATTAGTTTGTTACAATTGATTGCTTTAGTGTTTAAATATTCTACTCACAAATAAAAAAGAGAAACACAGGCACTTCCCACTAATTAACTGCTATTTATCAAGCTCATTAATTCACATTTCTCAACATTCACCTTCCATTTAATAAATCATTTAATGTCATTGATACACGCAGGAGGAATAAACCCCGGAGAACCATTACCACAAACAGAGAGATAAAGCACTATCAAACTCTAAATCATGTCTCACACACACACACACACACACACACACACACACAAACTGAAAAATGAAAAGGAATTATTTTCCCATTCCCACTATTTTCCTACCAAATATACAATGGTTATTGGTCCCACTGAAACAAATTAAAAGGAGAACCATTAGTTGTGACATTAGTCATGTTTTTTTAGTCAAGACACTTCAATTAAAATATAAGTTAATGACACAAAAACCCCACATCTAAAGCATCTCATATGTTTTGTACTATAAAAGGCATTACAAACTGAATGTGTGTGTGTGTGTGTGTGTGTGTGTGTGTGTGTAGAAATGTGTTATTAATGTCACTTTTCCTCTCTGAATAGGGAGAGTCACTAAAACATTACTGTTCTGTGGTCCTTATACTAATTCTGATGAGTCCAGGAAATGCATTTGTTATTTTTTCCTCTCATCTATTGTTCTGTTGTACTGTCTCCAGGGATGACACTTTAGCTCCACTTCAGCAAAGAGATGCTGTGGACCTCACATAAACCATCAACATGTAGGCAAAATATGTGAACTAACAAAAACATACAAATAAATTCAACAACAAATGATGACAATGGAGTAGAGTGTCCAAATGTAAGATCCAGGATATAATCATCCTTGATTCTTTTTTTTTAAAACATTTTTTCTTTTTATTCTCTTTCTCTCTGTCACTTAATCTCTCACCGAAATGGATGGATTATCAGTAAAGTGAAGAAAACGTGATCTGACCCTCTGCATTTGACACATAGAAGTTTCACACAGAGCATTTCAACTAGTGTCTCAGCAGGATAGGACATACCCATAGACGTGTGTGAAATAAAAATGAAAAGGGAGAAAAAATGGGAAGAAAAGAGCACAAGAAGGAATCATGTTGGTTTTGAAGATTGTGTTTCTAGCTAGAGATTAAGTATATTTCTATGAGCTAAGTCACAGTCTGTGTGCTCAACTCTATTAATAATATAGTATTCATCTCCCATTAGATTTCTTGTTCTTGTTTAAGAAATCATGAGCTTATTTTACTTCTTTATGTTCTTTATGTTCAATCTGACACAGTTTGAACAGATATCCCAGGAAGAATGTCATTCTGGTTATCTTTTAGGTTTTTCTCCGATTTTTGTCACAGTTAACACAATTAATATCTTACTGTAGCATTCATTAACCTAAATGTAGTGCCTATTAACCTAAATGTCTTGTTTATTATCGATTAAATTTCATTGTCTTCTTCATTTTATTGTAAGAGTGTGATGACCTTTGCACTCCACTATATATTATATTTATCCTCTCTTGTTATACAGTATGTGGTGATACTTGTATAGAGAAGGAGTTATGCAAATATCACTTCAGCACAGGTATAAATTAGTGAGTCGAGGCAGGCTAAGAGTGCTAAAGCAGTCAGACTGTCAGGGGGTTATGGAGCACATCAGAGTTATGAATGCATGAGGCATAGGTGACAGTCTGTAAGAGCTGAGAATGTTAATTAAGGTTTCTTCACAAATCTTTGTCAGAACAGCCAGAATGTTCAAGAACACATAGACAGACTTGACTTAGGCAAATCCATAATCATGACCACAGGAGTAGACAGACAAGGTCAACACAATAACAAGGTGCCAGGAGAATCCACAATTATAAATAAGGCCCTGTATGGCTCATAACGGTGCAAGGTCTTTGAACTATATATGAGTATGAGATTCCTAAGGAATCCATAATTACAGAGCAGGTGCTAATGGTAATAAGCAGTAGGTGTATCTGTGAAGTTGGATTTGTTGTAGATCAGGAAGCAAAACAGGTATGGAGTGTTTCAGGGCAGAGACGCTGGATGTGAGCTGGATAGATTTAATTCTCACTGTCCGTTAGGAACGTCTCAGTTATCATACACTGTATTTCTAAGCAGCATTTCACACACACATACACGCACACACAGTGAAAAGGGTTTTTTTTGGCAGTTACTAATTGACAAAGATGTAATTGATGTTCTAAAATTACCACATTGTATCATATGCAGCTAAGCAGATTCTTAGAAACTGCTAAACAGACCTTCACACATTTAAGAAGTCTAGGACTAGATGCAGGTTATTCAGAAAAGTGTCTGAGTGAGAAAGACAGGTAAGAATTATAAAGGATGGAAGAATGGGACGAATAATTAGAAATTTATTATCTGTGGGTAAAAAAAGTTTTTTGTATAAACATACAGTATTTCTACACACATTTCTTCAAACAGAATATGATTTATGAATATATTCTTGTGCGTGACGGTGTGCATATAATAAGAACTATTTCTGGCCATGGGTTTGCAGAAACCTATGAAATCTAGTAGCCAAAAGTGTAGTCACTGACAAGCTGATTATTGTCTTCATAATTGACAGGGTATACAGTGAGGGAAAGAAGTATTTGATCCCCTGCTGATTTTGTACGTTTGCCCACTGACAAAGAAATGATCAGTCT
>JAOUWY010000062.1:14766166-14775599 GCA_025728095.1 Prietella phreatophila | reverse complement strand
TGTGAATGGGTGAATGAGACACAGTGTAAAGCGCTTTGGATAAAAGCGCTATATAAGTGCACATTTACCATTTATATTAATTTCAGTGACGGAGGTGGTGTCCCAGGCAAGAACTCAGAGTTAAATAAATAGTTTCATAGGTGGATATACTGTAGAGAGATATTCAGGCTGACCCTGAAGAACTGCAGGACTTGGGTTTAAAGTCTGTTCTAACAGTTCCAAGACTTCTTTCTGTCTCCCTTTCCCCTTGTGAACTCAGCCGAGCGTCACCCCTCCATCGCTGCCAAAAGCCGCTCGAATGATTGAACAGGCTAATTAGACAGCCATATTGTTTGTTAAAGGAAATGCTTCCACCCTGACACTCTTGAGTTATAACGGTTATTAAGTGCCTTATTCTCATTATTTATCTCGGCTCTGCTCTAAAGCAGCAGCAGCGGCATGAGCAGCAGTCGTCCCTGCCGTCAGATGCAGTCAGTCGTGTAACAGCAGTGATGTTGGGGTACACCGATGACACGGTGCAAAGCATTCTGGGCTGTTGATGAGCCCTGCTGGAGCGCAGTGGTGGCCTCCACTCAAGTCCTCCATCTCCTCGACAGGCCTCTTATGTCGCATCTTCTCAACCCCCCTCGCCCCACCCCCAACCCCACACACACTCTCTTGCCACAAATGGCTCTGTGCTACAGCTTCCTCTTCCACATATGGCTCCTGATGCGACTGTGTTCCACTGCCATTGTGCTTCGTTACTTCAAAACGCACAAGTCATGACTTTTTTGTTTAGTTGCCACTGCGTATTTTTGTTCCATTGCTAAAAAAGACACGAGTGTTGGTTATTTATCTGCTGATGTACAGTTTTCTGACTCTGCGGGACGCTTGAGTGTAAGCGCCGAGAACAAAACGGTGTCGATTTCCGGCCAGCTCCGTGACTCATTACTTCGAGGATCGTCCGAACCGAGTGCAGCGTGTGCAAACCGTGTACGATTTAGATAGTAGGTGTTGAGAGGACAGTCTTGGATAGGGTTAGGGTTTGACATTTTTGAATCGCGCTTTCAGTGCGTTAAGCGACCATTTCAGAACGTACAAGCCAATGGGGAAAATTAACGGAAGAGTTTATGATGGTTTGCACAAAGGTCTGTTTGCCCGACTTTGTGTGTGTGTATATAACACAAACCAAAAGAGGGTGGGTGGGGGTGGGGGTGACCCGAATCCTCGATCTGTTCTTCTGTCCTTATTTTAGATATTGACTTTTCCATTCAGTTTTTTTTTTCCCACTAAGTGTAGCTGCGTTCACGCCATGTCGGAATGACCGTAATTACTACATGAGAACCCGGACGTTCTACTCCGAGCTGTTCGTGTCCTCTGACTCCAAGTGAATCCGTGTGAGATGATGACGTTGACAGCTGCAACATGCATGATAACATTTTAAATCCCATTTTTATGCTATTGCTTAGTATCGAGGAACACCGAGAGCTCAGTAAGTGTTTATGCGTGGCTTTCGGGTGTTCCTGCATGACGGTCAGCTGGTACGAGCCGGAGCTCTCAGGAAATTCCTTGTCGTAATTACGAGTTCTGCGACGACGTGAACGCTGCTTTCCGAGTCGGAATCTGGTGATTACGGTAATTGCGATGTGGCCTGAACACAGCTTATTTATCACGTGGTTTTAAGCTGAAAGCAAGAGTGGCTGAGAGCAGAGGTGGCATGCTGAAACTTGAGGCAAAGCCGCGTTACTGTTCTAATATGAAAGACCGGAACACCGCTGCAGTCCCATGATGCACCTGTTCTGCTGCAGCGCAACTGGGGAGGTTCTCCAGCATGTGTGTTTAATGCGGTACTGGGGATGAATGGAGATAAAGATAAATGACCATCACTGTGCCTTTCTCTCCTCCCATTTCTCTCTCTCTCTCTCTCTCTCTCTCTCTCTCTCTCTCTCTCTCTCTCTCTCTCTCTCTCTCTCTCTCATAACCCACAAATCTGCTCCTGTCAGGTAAAGCCTGGCTGAACAGTGGTGACTGACTCTACTGTGTGTGTGTGTGTGTGTGTGTGTGTGTGTGTGTGTGTGTGTCTGTGTGCTCATCAATCTGGAATGGGGAAACAAATTGGTTGGTTTTCACTGCTCTGAGTCCTGTCCTGTGGGATCTACGAGGCAACCTGTCAGAATCCCCGTGTGTCACTCACGCACCCCTAAGCATACAGTGCGTTCACGCACATGAAAACAAAGTGCACACACACTCGCAAACACACACACACACACACACACACACACACACACACACGCACATAACACATACACAAAGTCTGAAGGGGGCTTTTTTTCACTTTTGCGTCAGTCCATATAGCTACATGTGTATACTTGTATGTGGGTCTGCGTGCATCAGTACCACTTTGAATTGGAGCAGTAATGAACCACGATATGAGGTGGATGTGGCTGGAACACAGCAGGTCATAGCCAATTTGCTCCTAGCTGCAGCACCACAGCACACATCACACATCCGGATGCGTCTTTAAACCTGGACGACACGACGGGGGTGAGAACAAACGGCGACACGCACGCCGTTTTATCATTTCCTTCACAGCAAAGATCAAGCACTCGGTTTGGCTCTACAGGGGCCTACGTTAACAAAGGCATCGTTTTAATGCAATTTCACAGTGTAACACACATCATAACATCACAATGCAATGCTCATTTGCTAATGTTCACGATGTCTGCACCAATACACCCAAACATTAAAGCCAGTGGGGTTTTTTAAATTTTTTTTCAACTTAGTCCACAGGCAAGATTTTTTTTTTAGTTTTTTTTTTGGACTGAAAAAAAGAACAGAAAATCACAGGGCAGCTGTGTGTTGGAACCTTTTCATGATTTTTCATCAAAGGGCATTCGTAAAGTAAGCTCTGAGTATGAAATTAACCATCATGGGGCATGCTGTTGCTGGAAAGTAATAATAAAATAACGGAGTAGCGGAATGCACTCTGACGCAAAGCTAATTTACAGTCACTACCCAAACTTGATAATTTTCCAATAATAGCATGTCTCAAAGAGCTTTATTACTCTTATACCACAGCAGTTTGCCAATGACACATAGTACTTTGATATCCTTCTATAGTTAAATTGAAGGTTGTAGAAGTTTGTTCTTCTATCACTTACATTATAACAGCTAGTAAACAGATATAAAACATCCCTTTTTTTCCCTATCTTGAGACATAATAATGCAACTTTTCATCAAATAATTGTGTGTGGTGTCCTTCAATGGACTGGCATCTCATCCAGGGTGTAGTCCCACCTCCCACTCAGTGTTCCCAAAGGACAGGCATCTTGGGGCTGTGGTAGCCCAGCGGTTAAGATGTTGGATTACTGATTGGGAGATTATGAGTTTAAATCCCACTGCTGTCAAGCTGTCACTACTGGGCCCTTGAGTCTTGAGTCAACAGGATTTCTGGTCTTATTCAAGCATAGGCCCATTTTGTAATGAACCATACAGATACGCCTCCGCTCTATGTATGCAGACTTTGCATGTTCTCCCTGTGCTTCAGGGGTTTCCTCAAGGTACTTCAGTTTCCTCACCCAGTCCAAACACATGCATTGTAGGCTGATTGGTATTTCCAAATTGTCCGTAGTGTGTGAATGTGAGAGCGATGGGTTGGTACCCTGTGTAGGGTGTCCCCCACCTTGTGCCCCGAGGTCCCTAGATAGGCCCCTGGCTCCCCCGTGACTCTGTGTATGATAAACGGTATGGAAGGTGGATGGATGGATTGATGACTCTATTCATGAAAACACCATGCATTTGGATGTACAGTGTACAGTATGTATGTGCATTCCTTGGTTATTTTCAGCATAAAAATGAGTCATTGGGAAACTCCCCTTTCTCCCATCACCATCTACACCTACACTAGAATAAGTACATGTCTTTGTGTGACGGGTTGTATAACGCTGATATATAAGAAAGTGTCCTGCAAATCATGCACTAAACAGAAGTCTGTCTAAACAAGTTGCTTGTTAATAAAAAATAAATAAATAAAAGTTAAATTTTCTTTTTAGTACTTTTCTTGCTCTGCTTTTCTGTCTTTTTTACTTTAGCAGTGGAATCGCAGAAAGTTTTCAGCACCATGGAGAGCTCTTCAGTCTCAACACGAGTGAGTGAAAAGGCGAATGGTGAGAAGTGTGTGTAAAGATGTCCAACTCCAGGCTTTGTTAGGCTTTGCATGTTGTTGTTTTGCTCATGTGTGTGCGTACGTGTGTGCTTCTGCATGCGCATGCTGATTTTTGAATATGTTGTGCAAGAGTTTACAGTCCTCATTTGTGTGAGTGTGTGTGTGTGTGAGTGTGTGTGTGTGTGTGTGTGTGTGTGTGTGTGTGTGTGTGTGTGTGTAAAACTGCAAAACCTTAAAACCAATTGTATGCCATTCGGCAGCAACCAACCTACTATCATATTTACCCATGGTTAATCTAAAAGTCAATAAAGTAAGGCAGGCTGAGTAGTACATTGCACTATTAGGTGCACATACTGGTAACTGTATAAACTAAACACTACCACAGCAGCTCTATCAAATATAATTGTGCAAATACTGACTTAACATCTGGCAACCAACAAAATGACAAGTGGTTGTCAAGCAGTCTTTTCTTAGCAGCAACATATTCATGTGGCTGCCTGCAGCAGTCCATGCTATACAGCAATACTAACGCGCAGCTAATTATCTCCAGTCTTAAAATAAAGAGCTTATTCTTATTGTCCTATTGTCGCAGCAAAGAAAACTTTCCTTTTCTGATACTCGATGATCATGGTGGAACAAATCGTGCTTAACATTAAACATGGTCAGATCTGTGTCTTTATATCATGCAACATTGCGTTCATCTGTTCTTTGTGTGTTGAGAAGCTGTACATGTACAGCCGTATATATCTGTTCTTGAAATATCGTGATGTTGGGTGAGAAAGTCACTGTGCTATCGAGCATAATGAAAACATTGCACGCTCAAGCATAATGAAAATATTGTGCTCTCGAGCATAATAAAAACAGCAATAGGAGATAGAAACACATTTGAGTGATATCTAGTTCATGAAGGTCTGCAAAGTTTTGTTTTTCCCTAATATGAATTACTTTATGTGCTGTACATATCACTGTAGCTCTGTTACTCAAGTGTAGCTATAGTTCTGTGTACCTCCAGACAAATCAAACTCCTAAACAGTACAAACTTTAAATCATAAACACTGTATCACAGTCTGGACACAACATGATATCTACTGTATAGTACAGCTAATCTGAAGGTGGCCAGGTAAGAGTCTTTTAATAAATATTCCCTCTTGCTTTGGGCCTTGTGGAATCAAGCAAACATAGTTGGCATTATTATTATTTATTTTCCAATTCCAAATTTTATGTCATTATATATGTCGTCATTATAATGTCATCGCAAGGTTTTTTATGTTAAGCAGTTCTTTTTTAATGCCACTCAGAACAAGCATATTGGTGCAGCAAGCTTATACTTTTATTATAATTCATGTACTAACTCAGTGCATTCTATGTATTATTTTATTTTTATACCATGGTCTGTCTGAATACTTGATTCTGATTTGCTTGAAGGTGTGTGTTCAAACCGTATAATGCACAGGTAGTTCCAGTCAGTTTAGTCACTGTTCTAAATTAATTTGCTACCTGTAAACAACTGTTACCATAGTAACATACAGTTAAACTCACAGCATCACACACGCACATCTCTCTCTCTCTCTCTCTCTTTAATAACTATTTATTATAATTCATTCAACTAAATGTAATCTTATCACACTACTTTATCTCTGTATGATTTAAGACAGGCAGAATTCTAGATCTAATGGCCTGTATATAAAATAACTAATGAAAATTAACCATTATTATTATCCTTTCAGTCAGATTTTGCAGTGCAAACATCAATGACAGCTTTAACTCATCAGTTCTGGCAGTTGACCTTGGTACAAGCAGGATAACCCATGGCTTGGTGTGCATTATATGATTTTAATGCACTCCGCGAAGGCAGCAATTTCACAACGTGGAGATTCTTCACCTCCACGTCACACATTAAAATTAAATTATGAACAGCTAGCCTCGGATTATCCCTTATGTATCGGTGATTAATTGGACAGTTGCTGGAATAATTGTATTATTGGAATACTTTAGAAATTACAGATCACAAATCCCCTCAGAGTACGGTGCTTTAGCTATGTTCCTATTGTGACATACTTTCATTTCCTGTTCCTGTCTCTGACCCTTGAGATCAGTTGTTTCCACCATGCTCTTATTGTGACATTACGCAGCTGCACTGTATTGATGGGTTATAATGTACTGCAGATACCTTTAAGAAAGTAATTGAATTGTGTTTGTTGTTATTCTTCTTTTTGTTGGATTTTTTTTCTTTTTTTTGTATTTTCATGTGGCTTCTCCAAATATTTAGCTTAATTTAACTAGATTATTTTTATATTAAACTGCACCTATTATGGTTTTGAAACATGCCTAATTCTGTCATAGAGGTCTCATACAATAAATTTACATGCATCCAAGGTCAAAAATACTTTAATGTGCTCATAATTTAAATTGCAACATTACCTTTTTTCCCCAGTGTCAAAAATGACTCGTTAAATGATCAGTTCTAAAAGATTCATTCTAAACTCCTCCTTTCAGAGAGCATAGTCTGCTCTGATTGGTCAGATAACCCAGTCTGTTGTGATTGGTCTACTGCTGTCAGCGTGTTTCAAAAAGGAAACGCCCAGTACCATAACGAGTTTTAGCTCCTTCTGAAAAAATTTAAGATTTAAGGTGGGGCTTTTTGTTACAAACCTACGTAGATTAGTACAGGAAATAACTTTGGAATTAATTACATGTAATGTAATGACATCACTGATATGGGCTTTATGTTAATGTGTTTTGATTATTCTGGCCTCCATTGTTATTTTTATTTTATTCAATGTGATGTAATGTTTTGGGAGTCAATAACTCCGTGTCATGCACTTTGTTTTTTGAAATTTTGCAGACTTTTTACATTCAGAAACAGCTCTATAACACACTACATGAAAAGTAATTTTTGAAAAACCATAAGAGGTGCACTTTAACGGCACATTGCATAGAATAAGTTTTAGATTGTTCACAAAAATGTGTTGAGTTCCAGTGGAATTGGCCATTTTTATGGGCATGAACTTCCTAGTTTGTATTTGGAAGTCCAAAATGTTTGATCACTCATAATGTTTGGTGTTTTAAAATGAACTCTAAAATGTCAAGAAGCTAAAAAAAAAAAGAAAAGAAGAAGCTGTGATTAATAGTTGGAAAATAATATTGATGGTTATTCATAGAAAGATGCTGATGATTATGCTAGGATTACATATTACCCCAACAATATTGGTGACATTTTACAGTTAATTTGAGGTAAGCTCAATTTACAAAGATGTGATTTAAAATAAATAAATAAATCATAGCCAACTAAAGATGGAATAGTGTAGAAGAACCTTCAACAGAATTTCCCCCGTTTATGATTATTATTAAGTAATAAAACAGCCCATTTCTATTTCTGGTCACTGCACTCTGTTATTTAATGTTTCTTATAGTATGTTTGTAATACAACATATTCAAATTTCAAAGACTAATTATGCTAAAAAGATCCAGATTTTAATGCCAACACCATTTCTTCATATAGATCACTGTGATTTTTTTTGCCTGTGGATTTCTGTCTCATCCCATTCCAATGGCTATAACAGTCCATGGTTCTAAGCCACCAGGGTGACATGCCTGGTGATTATGCGGGCCATGGAAAAACTAGGACGTTTTTAGCTTCCAGGTGTTACAGATCTTTAAAACACAGGGGCCTGAATTATCATGAGGTGATGGTGGTGGCAAATTGCACTGCAGTGGACTCTAGAGCATGAACTTGTATGGATGTGTAACAAAGCACATTTTACTCTTGAGTTTCTTATAAGAGCAAACTTATTAGAACAAACCATGCCTATGTAATATTATAGTATGAGCATCATGTAGATGTACCACAGCACTTATTTCTACTTTAATTGCTCCAGGTTCTTGGAGCATGGTAAACACTATATGGAGAGCCAGTGTGGTATGGTGTAATTGCCCATTTCCTGTGTGCAGGAGTGCCTTGGCTGGTGTTGGCGGGGCAGTGGGACTGCCTGACTGCAGGCGATTCATGTTCCAGTGATGAGGCGTGCAGTCCACGACTACGCACTCTGCGTCAGTGTGTGGCAGGCGGAGGGAGTGTGAAGCTGGGGCCAGGGGCTCGTAACCACTGTGAAAACGCGGTAACCGCTCTGCTAGCCAGTCCCCTTCACCGTTGCCAGTGTAAACGTGGCATGAAGAGGGAGAAGAACTGTCTCAGCATCTACTGGAGCCTCAAGCAGTCTGTAATACATGGTAAACACATGACCGGGTCAAAACAAACATTGATAAAATCACTAATACGCATACAGTAAACCATGATTTGCCTAGAGACACTTACTGAGTAATTAAGATCCAGCTTGTACCTGTGTGTGTGTATGTGTGTGTGTGTGTGTGTGTGTATGTGGGGGTGCATTTGTAGGACTGAACCTTGTAGAGAATTACCCATATGAGCCTGTCGAGCGAGGCTTTGATTATGTTCGGCTGGCTTCCATCGCTGCAGGTATGTGTTTTACTTACACACACACACACACACACACGCACACACACACGCATGCACGCACTCACATACACACACAAACAAACATCTTCACCAGCTAATACAGATTTGTAACCCTCCGTCAAGAAGGGTTGTTGAATCAAATCAGCCTGCAATTAAATCTGCCTGTTCTGTCTATTCTAGGTTAATTTGTTGTATAAATATTCATGTTTCTCTAATTGGTTCCATGACATATGGCGGTGTGCATATTTCACAAAGTACAGTATTCAGTCAACGCTGTAAATTATTTTGTGAAACTAATAGGAAAGGTATGTAGTGATGAGGGTAAGGTATGTAAATCTGGACCTTCCGATGAACCCTACAGGGTTTAAGGAGTTCATAAAAATGAAAAGAGGAAAGTGTGGTGTATGAAGCAACATGGGATGATGGGATGATCAAAATCTGTATTGAAAGAGACATGGTGAGCTGTATGCTTGGTTCCAAATGCTGTTTCTTCACCTGCCAGTTAGCATTGTCTCTAATCTTCCTGTCTCTCCATGACTAGACTGACAAATGCTCAAAACATAGTTTAGAGAGAAACATGTTATTGCACAGCATGGAAACACAAATAAAACTGTCAGTTTGTCAGTCTGGGGTTGAAAGTGCTCGAGGCATGAGCTGAATTATATGGGCCTGGAGGGCAGAACATAATGAGATAGTTACTCATCAGCAACCTCACACACAGACACACATTCTGAGAGCTGCTAAAGGCATATATGAAACAACTGTAGTGGGAATGATGGGGAAGAGAAAATTGATAGGACTGAGGGGCAGAG
>JAOUWY010000062.1:14758666-14763666 GCA_025728095.1 Prietella phreatophila | reverse complement strand
GAGCATTTGGCAAAATAACGATAACTTCATATTCAGAGAGATGGAAATAAAGTCTGAATTAAGAAGAAGAAGAAGAAGAAGAAGAAATTGATCAGGGAGAGGAAATGACAAAGAAGTCAGAAGATGGAGGAGACTGAGTGAAATGATGGGAGAAAAATGATGCAAGAGAGAATGATAAGCAGAGCTCTATTGCAGTAATGCAAGCAGTCTGTCTCAATGGTCTACATTAGTCTGCTACGAAAAATGAAGCAGCAGCAGAAGCAGTCTCAGCTGGGACGTTCTCCCTGATACAGAGACCCGACTCATTCAACTTTTATTCCTACTCATTTTCTATTCATTAACAGCACACAGGCCATGTAGGACCAACATCTCCTTATAGCAAACCACATCCTATATTCATTAATAGTGTGTGAAGGGATTTGAGATGGGTGTTTTAGTACAGGTGTGAAGCTCCCTCGTTCAGATGATCTTGCTACATAGTATACAGAATAATACAAACACAATACTATTAAACCAGTAATGATTTGACACTTCAGTTCACTGCTGATTTGATATGATTTAGTTAATCACAAACATAATTTGATTGAGGCTGGATTTAGCTCTACCATGGGAAAGTTCGACAGGAGTTCACTCTCAGAAGACATTAGCTGAAGGTGATATATAAGGTGGTGTCCAACTTTAATAATGACTTCAGCAACACCTTAAAAAAAAAGCATGCTAAATGGAAAAAGGCTTTTGTATGTATGTGCAAAAAAAAAGTACTGCCACACTTTCACTCAGGGTAATGCAGCACCACATGCAACATTACATGCTGGTTTCAACTTTTCACAAACCTAAGTGAGGATATGAAGGCAGAGCAAAAAGGCTGGGACATTTCACCTCAGTGTTTTACCTGAGCTTAGCTTTCTGACTGCAGCATGCTCATGTCAACACTTTCGTCTTTGATATTAATGCATCCACAAAAAGCAGGTGGACAGAAAATTCTGCAGAGAAAAGTCTCCTGCCACTGCAAAGCTAGTCCACAGGTCATCAGTCATATGACTCATTTCCTTCAAAAAATGTAGACCAGAGTGCCAGGCAACTGATAAACTCTCATGAGTTTGGTCATCTACAGACTAAACTTCACAATAAACGGTTTACTTCTCAAAAACTCTAATAATAAATGTCTTGTTTTTATCCAAATGTAGATATATTTAAAGAATTTTCTAGACTTTTATTTATAATCAAAGTTATGTAATGTATTCACTGTAGAGCTATGATTATGAAAGTTAGAAGTGGTATATTAACAAAAAATAAGCTGCTTGATGTTTTTTGTGAATTTGGATGTCAGCACTGCACAGTTCCTCTGAAGGGATAGTGAAACTAGATAGAAACCTTTGTATGGAGTCAATTATGTGCCAAAAGTATTAAATAAAATGAGATGATTCAAATTTTGATGTTGCAAATGAAGTTAGACAGTTGTCAGACTATCAGACAGTTAACAAACGTCATATGATGTACAATTATCTCTTTTTTCTTTTCTTTTCTTTTTTTTTTGGCTGCTGCTGCGACACCCTAATTTCTCCATCTAGGGATTAATAAAGTATTATCTTAACATAATAATTCACATAATTAAGATAACACATTCTTGCTCAAGCCGGACAGCATGTAGTTAACTACCTGTAAGCACGGTTCTATTAAAATAAATAAGGTAAGCTTCTATTTTATGAGGTGCTTTTTGTCATGTTCCAAAATGTGCCAAAAACACAGTAGCAAAAAAATTATTCCAGCTGAAAGAAAAAAAGGCATTCAGAAGCCAAAAAAAAAACGCACACAAAAAAACCAAAAAAACCTACTGGCAAAATTCACAAACCAAAATGACAAAGTATTTAAGGGAGTATTAAAGGCAGCACATTTCTTGCTATTTCTACTTGCAACATGTCTTTTTAGATTTTGATGTGTAATAATTTACTTGCAGATCATGCAATTTTGTTTAATAATTTTATACCCAAAACAACAGTTAGTGACATCACCAACAACCTTCACAGAGCAGAGCTGAAGGTATCACAATCCAATGTTTGAAGAAAACCTCACGTACAAAAATTTAGAGGCCATACCACAAGATGTAAACCACTCATCAGCAATAAGAGTCAGAAGTCCAGATTGGAATTTGCAATCAAATACAGAGGTGAGCCACAAACTTTCTGGAACCAAGATTAACCTCTACCAAAGTGATGGAAAGGCCAAAGTGTGGAAAAAGAAAGGATCTGCTTATGATCCAAAACATACAAGCTTATCAGTCAAGCATGGTGGAGGTAGTGTCATGGCTTGGGCTTGCATGGCTGCTTCTGGAACAGGCTCACTAATCTTTATTGATGACTTCCAATTTACAGAGAAATTCATACGTTCCAACTGGGAGGAACTTTATCATGAAGCAAGACAATGGCTCAAAATACACTGCCAACAGATTAAAGGACTTCATCAGAGGAAAAAGTGGCAAGTTTTAGACTGACTGAGTCTATCACCAGATCTTAACCCAGTTTAGCATGCATTTCACCTTCTGAAGAGGAGATTGAAAGGAGATGTGAACCGCAACCCACCCACCCAAACAATAAAACAACTGAAAGAGGCTGCGGTACAAGCCTGGAAATGCTACAAACAAAGAAATGCAACAGTTTGGTGATGTCAGTGGGTCACCAGATTGATGCAATTATTGCAATCAAGGGTTATACAGCCAAATATTGTGTTGTTTACTTTTTTTTTTTCTTCTTTTGTTCACCTAAAAATGGTCTGGTCTGCCTCAAAAGGTGCCATATTTTAAGTTGTTTAACACATCTAGATGTACCCATCATAAATGAAAGCTGACATTCTGATCTATTATCTCATTCATCTTTTGACCTGAGACCCAAATGTGTTCAGAGGGGATGTTATATATGGAATAGTGTGGGCATAAAATCCTATAGCAGATTAAATTATATTAGAATTTGTTCCTGCTCATGATTTGCTCAAAATTTGTTCAAAAAGCAAGTTTTCAAATGGCACCCTGAGCCCCATAGACCTCCAAGTCTTCATTTTGGTGCTCAACTTTTTCTCCACAGATGTTGCACACCTAATGCTAATTAGCAAGTTAAATTACTGAGGAAACACATTTTGCTTTTTGCTATTAATAACGCCATCAACTGTGATTTATCATAGCCAATTTTGGGGGGAAAAAAACAAAAAAAACAACAACAACAACAAGAGAAAGACACTGCAGAGTCCACGTCAGTGTGTATGTTGCCTCTTTTCACGCATAAAAGGTACTCTTTTTAAGCACTCTTTCAAACCCTTGTGCCAGTGGGTTGAGCTTGTGCGCTCATACGTTGACCAGTATGTTGACTATGATGCTTACACAAAACCACACCTCCATGTTTCATAAATGAGCCAGATGATCATTGCTTCTTCTTCTCCTTCTTCATCCTATTCTGCAGAGTCTGATGCGGGTATGGCAACAGTGAATCATTGTCTGGATGCGGCTAAAGCCTGCAATGTGGATGACACATGCCAGAAGCTGCGCACAGAGTATGTGTCAGCCTGCATCACCCCATCAGTGAAAGTGGGGTCTTGTAACCGCATGCGCTGCAACAAAGCCCTGCGAAAGTTCTTTGACCGTGTGCCACCTGACTACACACACGAGTTGCTGTTCTGTCCGTGCTCAGACACAGCATGCTCTGAGCGCCGGCGCCAGACCATCGTCCCTGCATGTTCATATGAGGAAAGAGAAAAACCCAACTGCCTGGTTCAGCTCAGCAGCTGCGAGGATGACCTTGTGTGCAAGTGAGTATGCGAGCCATGTGATACTAAGATCATGTTCGTGTTCACGTTTATTTTCACCAAACAATGATGGATGCTTTACAGGCTAAAACCTCATTTGAAAAAATATATATCATTTTAAAAGGTGGCAAACAAAACCTGTGTATGATGGTAATGGTAGATTTGGAAGTAGTCTAGAGGCATAAAATTTTGACATGCTATTTTACATAGTATCTAGCAGTCCCACAGCCCCAGTTTCAGTTAAGGGAAGTGAATAAACATGCTTCTGCATATTGCTTTTCAGCCATTTTGTGGTATGGGGCTGTTGAAGAAGATGTCGTACTTAACTATTAAATTAGAGTGGGGCATAGAGGGAGTACACTGACAGCAAAAGGCTCTCCACAAGACCCTCAGTGGAGTTGAAAATAAAAGCTCAGCTCCCTATCCCTCTCTCTCACACACGTCATGTCACAAACACAAACACTTTCATCCATCTCTCATATTGATCCCAGTTCTACCAATCTCGTCCACTGGCATGCATGAGACACAGCACACCACACAGCATGTGCATTTTCTGCCAGAACCATCATTATCATATGCAATCAGGACTTATAGACTCGGTTCTCTGACTGGTTAAATGTCTTTAAACATTTACAGCACTACGGCATTTTTTGAATGCCATGTGGCTGATGAACAGTCACACATGTGGCATAACGGAATACATGTAACAGCATTACATAATCAGGATACAAAAAATCTGATGTGTAATCCATTACAGTAACATCAAAAAACAATGTTAAACAGATTACAAGTACATTTTATTTAAAAAATGGGAATAATATCAGGATTTTAAAAAAAAAATCATTTAAAACCAAATAAATTAATTGTTTGACATAACACAATATAAACACCTGCTTGGTTATAGTTCTGGTTCTCTCCTGTCAGTCGTGGGCCACATGAGCAACATCCTAGTGCATGTGCAAATATGTTTTGCGCAAAGTTAATTTGGTAGATTTTAGCACAAATTGTTCTCTGAAATGCTTTTTTTACGGTGACCATACGACCTCTTTTTCCTGGACATGTCCTCTTTTTCAGACCTTAAGTGTCTAAATTTGAGAAAATGTCTGGCATTTGGCTTTAGTTTAATTATGATGTGCTTATGGTCTAATACTGCATCATGTGTGTGCTTATTTGCATTGCTTCAACCCCTCTCTGTAATTCCCACATTC
>JAOUWY010000062.1:14711045-14722108 GCA_025728095.1 Prietella phreatophila | reverse complement strand
TCTGCTCGATATATCGCTTTGATTATTGTAAGTCGCTTTGGATAAAAGCGTCTGCCAAATGAATAAATGTAATGTAAATGTAAATGTACTGCAGCCTGTTGAAAATGCTAGATTAACCTGAATGGTTAAGGGGGAAAAGTAAGTGTTTGGAAGAAAAGTAAGTAAGAGGAAGCATTTCACATTAGTACATACACATACAGGTGCACATCAAAAAAATGTTATATCATGGAAAAGTTCATCGTTTTCCGTAATTGAATTCAAAATATGGAATTTTCAGATACTCTAGAAATACTGCAAGCCTTTTTTTTGGTTTAATCTTGATGATTGTGGCTTACAGCTCATGGAAATAAAAAATCTAGTATCTCAAAATATTAGAATAAGAATTTATAATACAGAAATGTCGACCCTCTGAAAAGTATGTTAATTTATGCACTCAATACTTGGTCGGCATTCCTTTTACACAAATTACTGCATCAACGGTGTTTTGGAAGCCCAGGTCGCTTTGATAGCGGCCTTCAGCTCATCTGTATTGTTGGGTCTGGTGTCTCTCATAGATTCTCTATGGGGTTCAGGTCAGGTGAGTTAGCTGGCCAATCAAGCACAGTAATACTATGGTCAGCAACAAAGTTACCAGTAGTTTTGGCACTGTGGGCAGGTGCTGAATCCTGCTGGAAAAGGAAATCAGCTTCTCCATAAGGCTTGTCAGCAGATGGAAGCATGAAGCACTCTAAAATCTCCTGGTAGATGCTGCATCGACTCTCGACTTCAGAAAACACAGTGGACCAACACCAGCAGATGACACGGCACACCAAATCATCACTGACTGTGGAAACATCACACTATACTTCAAGCAACTTGGATTATGGTTTTATCCTCTCTTCCTCCAGACTCCAGGACCTTGCTTTCCAAATGAAATGCAAAATTTCTTTCATCTGAAAAGAGGACTTTGGACCACCGAGTAAAGGGACAGTTCTTTTTCTCTTAAGCCCAGGTAAGATGCTTCTGCCATCGTCTCAGTTTAGGAGTGGTCTGACACTAGGAATTATATTTCTGTATTATACATTCTTTATTCTAATATTTTGAGATACTGGATTTTTGATTTCCATGAGCTGTAAGCCGTAATCATCAAGATTAAAACAAAAAAGGCCAGAAATATTTCACTTTATGTGTAATGAATCTAGACAATATGAAAGTTCCACTTTATGAATTAAATTATGAAAAAAAACAAATTTTCCCACGATATTCTAATTTGTATATTGAAAGATATTCCCACAGGGGTTAATATACAAGCCATTTTAGTTACATAATTGTGTCAGAGGGGGTGTGGTCGAGCAAAAGCGCAGATTGAATAAACACGAGCCCTGAGCAGCCTCCCGAGTCTTCCTCCACAACCTCACACACACCGGGTTACACAATAGTGCTTTGGACATTGTCACAAAGCAGTTTTGCAGAAATCCAAATATAAAATTGTAATTTATCCAGGATGAGCAAGCCAGAGGTGACTGTGACGAAGGAAAAATTCCAGGAGGCGACATGGGGAAGAAATCTTGAGAGGAACTTGACTCAAAAGGGAACCCATACTCTTCTGGGTGATATCAGAGAGTGTGATTATAAATCATTTCTCTTCTATAACTGTATAGTAGGTCATGTAATGTTAAGTGAAAAGGAACTTGAGTGTGAGCATTGTTAGTTTTACTTTTAAGTCTATCGTATCAAACTGAAGTTATCAACTGTTCAGTGATTGAGACTTGAGTGTAAATTGATCTTAGCAATTACAGTCTACCAAAGGAAGACCATCCAACAGCCACAACATCCATCGAGGCCACAAAGCCTGTGGATAGAGGCAGCGTCATCTTGAAAGAGACCTCTCTGCTTCTTTCATTAACAGTAGAAAACATTAAGGCATTATGGCAGTTTTCATTTCTGTTTCACGCAAAAAATGACCTGCCTTGCAAGGTACGTCATTTTGTGTATATTATGTTACATTATTTCCTAATGGTGTATACATACAGAGCTTAAATTTTACTTAGTAGTTCATCAGCCACTGTGGTTAGCTAGCAAGCTCAAAGCCAGGATTTTTAAAATACAAACTTTATATAAATGCAAACATTAATTAATTGTTAAATTAAAAAAAAAAAAACATTACCGCAAGGTGTATGACTGTGTATATGAACTTTCGTACATGAAGTGTTCAAAAAGCAACAACCTCCAACTATGTTTCAAAACTTGAGGAAATAAATGAAGGTATGTCTAGGTTTACATAATGAAGCTAGTAGTCAACTACTTAACAGTAGAGAACACTCTTGCATGCATTCATTCATTCATGTTCAGTAACTGCTTTATCCTAGTCACATGCTACAAATTGCAACAGAAATATCAATATAACATGTTTCCAACAGTAACAAATTCACACAGCCAAAGTGTTCTCAGTGCAGTCCACATCCCCTGGACAGACAAAAGTGAGGTTGCTGCAGTATGACTTAGGTGGAGTCTAGAAGGAGAGGGTTGGGAAATTCAACCTACAAAATTGCAGAACATCACAAATGGTATGAGAACCACAGGAGTAAGGAGCATGAGATTTTAAACTTTTTTTTTGGCAGCCAGCAGGTTTGAGTTCACAGAGCACTGCGTAGGAGATAGAGGTGAATGAAGACAGTGTGGTGAAGATCAGTAATGAATCAGAGTCATGCACCAAGAACTTTGTTCCCAATTTTTCAGTTATAACTGTGCTTTTGATTCATTTGATGAGGAAGGGAAACTGGACAGTATTATGTGAAGACAGGGATAGGAGACTGATGCAGCATAGGTCAACATAGAAGCCATACTGCTACAGAAATACAGTATGATGGCATATTGTTTCCTATTGGCTACGCCAACTGGAATTTCTTACTGAGGGAAAGTTCGACAGTAGATCAGTGGTGTTTAGCATTTGTTTAATGCTCTCTATGGTACAGAGATCAAAAGTAACTGGACACTGACTGTGACCAAGGAGATTCATATTCTTTGGTACATTAAGAATTACCTGCAGTGTGAAAACAAACTGAGTTTATATTCAAGACGACTGTTGCTAAGGGACTGACCTCTCGCCGTCGCGATGCCCAGCAACTCTGCTTGATCTTCCATACAACTGCTGCCACCAGCAGAAGAGACAGGAAACAGCTGCAACAAAACAGGGAAGAAATAGGAAAACAATTTCTCGGGATGGAATCCTAACAAATTTTTTAAAAATACAATACTTTCCATTTTTAATAACGAAATGAATGTTGGAGGACTAAAGGAATGTAAAGACAGAATCTTTGTCCATTTTGTGTGACTTTGCCTTACAAACGCTTAAATAAATATTTGGAGGGATGTATATTAGTTTATGCATGTAGAATTGTGTCTGTGTAGTTTGTCTCTCTTTAATAACCTGTATCACAACCCTGACCTTAACACCCAGAAAACCAAAAGAATTGATTGTGGACTACTGGAAGTCCTTGAGGAGCCACAAACACACTGTTATCTTTATTAATGAGACAGGTAGAGCGGGTCTCTAGATTCTGCTGACCTTTCCTGGAACCTCAACAGCTCCTCTCTTCTCAAAAAGGCACAACAGCACCTGTACTTTCTGAAGAGCCTGAAGAAAGCTCACCTTACTACTCACATCATGGTGAACCTCTATCACTGTAGTTCAGCTGTATTAATGCTGAACTCAGCTTCTAAGCGTTAACTGCCAGCCTCTGCCTAATAAATAAACATTAGCACAAGAGACTATACTATACTGCATTTCATTGTCTCTGTACTTGCACTACTGACAATGACAAAGTTGAACCTAACAGAACCTGTATGTTAATCTTAATGTAAACAGTTTTCACGTTGCTCTTTCCTAAATCATTTTCACTTAAAGGAGGTTAAGGGGAGTATGGAGGAAGACACTGAGCATTCCCCTAGGTCACAAAAAGAACTATAGTGGCTTTTGGACTGCAACCAGATCTGAACCACCACCTATTTGTGCAGGTTCCAATCCCCGTAACAGGGACTACATGTATACAACAGGTCTGTGCCTTGATTTAGAATGACAGAAAGCATGCTCTGCATCACATGGTCATTTGGCATGCCAGCTAATGCAAACTGGACCTCAACCCCCTTGACAGTTGATACGGGCCACTACTGTTTGAGCAAGAATTATGTGCCCCTAAAAGAAAAGGAGAACATCTTTAAGGGCTACAGAAACTGCTAGGAGTTCCAAACAGTTTACACAGGCACAAGCTCCCTAATACATGTACCGATCTGCCCTCATGAGTGGCTCCCCAGTCCTCAAGACACACAGCCGATGTGATCACCTTCTTGAACAGAATGGTGCCTATCAGAACTCACTGCAAGAAAAAGCCTGGTGTTCATGACATGTTTGGTCCAATTCAAGGGAGGCCACCCATAGTTAAAACTCACAAAAAAAACCCCAAACAAACGAAACATACAAGCGATCAAACTGGATTGCAACCAGAGCATTAAAATGCATTTATCAGAGAACAAGGTGTGCTTGTAAGACTTGCTCTGAGGAAACATCCACTTCAACAATTTCTCTTTCTTTTTTTCAGGGCACTGCAAAGTAGGTTTCAGCTGAAGCTCTAGACACTGGAACTGACTCAGAAAATGAGAATTTTGAGGTGGAGGAGACGCTAGTGTCTGGTCAGACTGGCAGCTCACTGCCCTCTGTAATGCAAAGACAGGCCGATTCTGGGCTAGGGTGGAAGGGATCCTTCTGTGCAGCCGTACAGTTCTTGGGATCCTAAAGATACAGGTGGACTCCCTGTGCAGAACTCTGTCAAAGGGAAAGCGGGCAGAGCTATCTAGAGAGACGAATACTCTATGACCAAAAATACTCTATGACCAAAAGTGTCAACTCATTCCAAAACCATGGCCATTAATATGGTGTTCCCTATTGAGCAGCACCACAGATAGAAACCTAGTCGAGGCAAACAGTAACAGCTGCATCTGAAAAAGTGTTTCAAGCGACTTCCAAAAATAGTTTATCTTGTTACGATTTACTGACTCCAAAAAAAAAGAAGAAAAAAAATACATTTCTGACACCATTATTCTTCAGCTGTACACAGAAGACTAAGAAGTGCAATAATATCAAAAAACAGAGCAATTGGAAGAGCTTATTTTTAAAATGTTAAATAAAAATGTAAACCAGTTCTCTTCTCTGCATTCTGTAAGGATAGGCAAAGGCCCATTTGGCTTTGGGCAGCCACTTCCCTTCATAGCGGGAACTGGTGGTGAGCACACTTGGCTAGGGAATGCCCAAGTTCTCTGCTAGCATTTTTGCACATACCCTCAGCTAAGGTTCTCAAAGGTGAGGTCATGCCAGCATTGTGGTCATCAGCCCCTGAAGCATCCAGTTGGACTGCCTGGGGCTGAAGGAATGAAAGCAAGATCACTGAAGTCTTCAACTTCCAATCTCCAATTCCCCAAAAGCCAGTGAGAATTCTCATCCTCTCTCTCGTGGGAATTTGGGCAATAACCAAAAGGCCCTCAATGAACACATACAGTGGTGGGGTGGGGGATTCCGCCTCAAGCAACAGGTCGAACAAACTAGTTTGAAGTGCTAGTCTGCATTAGAGGCTGTATCCTCCTCAGCGAAATATTTTCTTTGTGAGACACTGGCAGATACTTCGGATACTAGCAACTAGGATCAAGAGGAGCCAAAAGCTGGCTGGCTTGTTTACTAGCTTGAGGTTATCATTTGAAGCCGAGCAAGTCTGCAGATGAGCTGTCAACTTGAACTGTGGACTGTTTACTCCAAAACGGCCATTTCATTTCAAGGGAGAGCATTCTGAGTAAAGTGAGAAGAGGCATTTAAATGACATGATAATGTGTCGACCATGAAACACAGGGTAAGCATGCCCCCTTCCTGATGCATACGTCGCAACTGCCAGTCAACAGGAGTTGTCATACTGAAACAGGGGCCTCTCAGTACTATACAGAGAGTTGTATCACCATAGTGAAATACTGAAATGAATGTTTGGATGAGAATCGACAATCCTGGCACTAAAGACTGAGAATTGGATCAAAATTTTGGGAATATTATTTCAATTGGGTCAGGAAAGAGATGGCCACAAATGGTCCCAATTTTGCATTATAATTTAATAGCACAAACCCACTAAATCTGTTACACAGGAACACTAGCAGAAATTGATAATATTTGAGCACCTGATTTAAGCATTCAGTTATGGTATTAAATATCTATATTTCATTTAATGAACTGAAAAAACAAATTCATGCTGGATATGACTATCACTACTTGAAATGTACATATTGGCCTTTGCTATTTAACAATGCAGACATTCCCCAATGTATTCTTATGTATAGTTCTTTTTTCTAGCAAATGCTAAACAATAAATCTGTTTTTTTCCCCAGCAGTTGGACATTAACAAAAAGGGTTTTAAACGCGTTTTTTTTTAAAGGCCACATACAGTTAACTGAATAAAAATTCGCACATGCACACACACAAAGGCTGAGAGACTGCAGAGTCAGAGCAATTTATCATAGAGCCTGGACTGACAGAACCAATGATTGAGAACCATGGTCGAACCCAGTGTGTGTATTGCATAGTATACATCCAAGTCTAATCCAAGTACTTTTGTTGTTGCTGAATAAGGACTAATGAGAAACATCTGGGAGTCTTTTACATAGGTGTTAAAGAGTATGCATTCCGAGTACTATGCTCTTATTCGCACCCATAGATGAGTACCATATTACTTCAGTGCCACAGTGTACTCTATTGAGCACGTACAGATATACAGATGCACACATTACAGACATATACACACATACATATCTATACACATTTCAGTGTTGGAAAGTGATTGCCAAATGCCATAAATGTAAATATTGAATACATATGTAGACACTCTTACAAGTTCCATTACTCTAATTTACAGAACTGAGCAATTTGAAGGTTAAGGGCTTTGCTCAAAAGCCCAGCAGTGGCAGCTTGGCAGTACTGGGGTGTAAAAAGGGGTATGCTTTCCTACCTGAAAAATGTGACAAAGAACTGTACCAGATCCATGAAGTTACTGTGCTGGGAAAAAGCAATCTGAAAGGGAAGGAAAGATAATTACATGTTAAAGCTTGGGGAAAGCCATGAGCATTCTGCTGCATACCCACGCTCATCGTGTGAACAATATAACAGACACTGGGCCAACATTGCCATCTGCTGACGATTTTCACCACCCTCCTCTTCTCTGATGAATTACTTCTCTAACCACTTTTGAGCTGTTATCATGTACTAATCATTTTGTCCTCAAAGTGAAATTTCTATTCTAGGCAGAAAGGTGGTGGGCTGCGTGGAGAAATGCTTATTAATTTCTCTAAGTTACCATTATGGATTTCTCCTCAGATGCAAAGACGTGCATTTGCAGTATTCTCTTTACATAGTGTGTATGATTTTCTTACTAAAGCAAAAAATGGCTTACTGATAAATCAAAGACAATACTTTCTTCTATTTAACAAATCTTAGAATCACTTTAGCATTAATTGTGGTGCACAGCGTCAAAGATGTAATGCGCTGTCATTTATCTTATTGTCAAACATCATACAGTAATGTTGCGGAAGGAAGTCCCTGGTTCCGATCAGTGTTCTGTTATTTTGTACCTTGAACCAGTTAAATCACTTAACTTAAGTTGTCCCAAATTTCTTGAATGTGATGGCATAAGCCAACAATGTTCAGGTGAACAGAGACAGAACTGAGAATAACAGTAGACTGTTGACTTCACCTCTTCAATACAAGCAGTGTAAAGGACACACTCAATAGCCAGTAACTGGACACCAAAAGGAAAAAGGGGCAATACCTTGTGGTTTGAGGCTGATCAATCTTACCAGGGACAATGGACTGGTTAACGAGGGACACAGAGTTCACAGACTCTTACATTGCAAATGAGCAATGCAGGAAACAGACGCATCGAATAATGAGTTATTATGGCTATTATGCTATATTCGCTCAATGCTTACTACCAAACTTACTGTCATCATAGAACACTACACAGTAAAATGAAACGTGCAGGTCAAAAGCTAAATTTGTTTTTCTTAATGTTTGAGAATACAGCATATGTCACTTGCATCTTGAATGACTTTTACTATATAACACATGGTGTTGAAAGGTCTCAAAAGCCTCTTTAGCCAACAAATCTGACTGGGAAAACTGCCAGTCAGAACAAGATTACACCTTGATGATTGTTTTCACAGCTTGAACAATGCAATAATTACAAGTAAGTAAATAAAACAATTGAAAGCTAAGAAAACAGGGTATCAATACAAAGAGCAGCCTATAACCAAGCCAAACAATGAAATCATACGAGGAAACAACGACCAGCCTCTCCACTGCCAGATCCTGAGGAGAGTCAGGACTGAAAAGCCTAGCTTATTGCACCTTCACATACTGTATGTTAATATTCTGGATTCAAATAAAGCTAGAATACTCCATCTCTAAGCCTACAGCTATCAACTGTCTGATCCCATATTTGGCTCCACCTAAAATCAAGAAAAGGCTCCCACTGATTCAGACTCTACTGCAGTCATACAACATGCGGTAGGACACATGAAAGGTTGTCACATACGCACTCACACACACACACACGCACACACAGCTGCTAGCCCAAACTACAGACGGCACTAAGCCTTTGACCACATGCAAAGAAAAGCACAGAAGGAAACAGGCTAGAATCTTCCTGCTGCAGACTGAGATGAAAACATACTTCAACTTTCTCATCTCCCTTTCTGTGCCATGTCCTTCATCTGTCTCACGCTCATTCTCCCTCTTCTCTCTATATCTAATGCCCTCTCACACATTCTTTCCCTAAAAACCCCCAAAAACGAACAACAAAAAACACCACCACAAAAAAACGTTTCAACTTAACATTCCATTTGACTCCAGTTCCCTCTATGTTTACCAAGGACCTTTCCAGCATTAGTTTTCCAAGGCCTCATTCAGAAGTACATTTTCTCCTCTTTCTTTCCATCAGCTCCCCCTCTTTTCACAAAAGCTCTTCTGTCTTGCACAAGCTCACCTCCTGACTGACTCTTCAGCTTCTCAAGATCTCACTTATCCATATGCACTCTTTTCCTGAGATGAGAAGTAATATCCAGAATTCAGACAGTTGGGTAAAATGAGAAATATTACTGTTCTGAAATCTAGTCGTCTTCAAGCTCAAGAGAATATGTGCCCTATTGTTTGTTGTGTGTGTGTGTGTGGGGGGGTATAGCAGCTCTATGCTGGCCTCCAAAAGCAAGGGAGGAGAGGAGAAGGAGAGGAAGAGGGAAAAGAAAGCGTAGACAAATCACTTCCAGACCATAAAGCCAGGCCGTGAAATACGGAAGACGTAAGGAGAGAGAAATAAGGAGATGAAGTAAAGCATTTATTCAGGTGTGGTTCTAGAAGGGGACTGGAGGGGGAAGCTTCAAAGCTGTATGAGCCAAATCTTCAAGCACAGCATAATCCCAATTGATCTTTAAAATGTTCCTTTTATACGCTTTTATTTTACATTGCGTCTGTGTTATCTATCTGCATCTTGTGAGCATCAAAATCAGTAATTACTCTCTCATTCTTGCATACACATGGTCAGGAGTGTGTGGAGAGATGCACACATCCTTGCGCATAAGCAAAACTTGATCAATCGCATTCAATGCATAGAAACATGCGTACGGTTTACACTCAAAACTACTGAGTTTGACAAATGAGGCTCCATATATACCGATCAGCCATAACATTAAATCCACATGCCTTGTGTAGGTCCTTCACTAAAATAGTTCTGACTCGTTGAGGCATGAACTCCACAAGACATCTGAAGGTGTACTGTGGTATCTGGAACCAAGATGCAACAGATCCTTTAAGTCCTGTAAGCTGTGAGGAGGGAGCTGCATGGATTAGACTTGTTTATCCAGCACATCCCACAGATGCTCGACTGGATTAAGATCTGGGGAATCTGGAGGTCAAGTCAACACCTTAGCCTCTTTGTCATGCTCCTCAAACCATTCTTGAACAATTTTTGCAGTGTGACAGGGCGCATTATCCTGTTAAAAAGGATTTCGGAAAATCCGTTGCCATGAAAAAAAATTACTTGGTCTGCAACAATGTTTAGGTAGGTGGTACATGTCAAAGTAACATCCACATGAAAGCCAGGACCCAAGGTTTCCCAGTGGAACACTGTCCAGAGAATGATAATGCCTCTACCAGCTTGCCTTCTTCCTATAGTGCATTTTAGTGCCTTTGCTCCACTTCACAACACATACACATTACAGCACAGTGAATTTCTTTTATTCGCATATCCCAGCATGTAAGGAAGCAGGGGTTAGAGCACAGAGTAAGCCATGATACGGAACTCCTGGAGCAGAGGGCTTATCAAGAGCCCAACAGTGGCAACTTGGCAGTGCGGGGGGTCAGTAACTCGGATCAGTAACCCAGAGCCTCTTACAATGCAGCCCCCTATGCAGTGGTGGCTTGAGAAACCCCAACAATGAGCCTTGGGCACCTATGACCCTGTCACCAGTTCACCGGTTGCCCTTCCTTGGACCTTATTTGGTAGGAACTAACCACTGCATACTGGAACACTCCACAAGACCTGCTTTTTTGGAAATGCTCTGACCCAGTTGCCCAGCCATCACAATTTGGCCCTTGTCAAAGTTGCTCAGATCCTTACGCTTTACCATTTTTCCTGCTTCAAACATATCATGTTTGAGATCACTTGCTGCCTAATATATCCCTTGACAGGTGACAATGAAATGAGAAAATCCAATGTTAATCCAATTCCCTTCACCTGTCAATGATTTTAATGTTATGGCTGATCGGTGTATACACCCATCATCAATTAAAGCACTTATGTATATAAATGTAGTTGCTTTTTTCTGTAATTTGTATGTTGCGACCACACATTTGTATCCTCAGCTGGGCCACCCACTGTTAATCTCTCAACAAGCCCCCTCCCCCCGCCCCCTCAGCTGTTGTCCTCAGATGTTTTGTACTACAATTAATTAAACATTCAGTATTGATGCTATGAGGAAGCATATGAGTGGTGCTGCCTCACAGC
>JAOUWY010000062.1:14699012-14710945 GCA_025728095.1 Prietella phreatophila | reverse complement strand
TGCCTCACAGCTCCAGGCTCTGGGTTCAGTGGGGGGTGACTGTTTATGCAGAGCTCCACATATTCGGGTTTCCTCCCATACAGGAGTGATTTAACTAGTTCACAATAACATAACAGGAACTGGAACCAGGATATTTGCTACAGAAACATAACTGCATTATCTGTTAAGACAATACGATTCCTTACAATGTATTACTATTCTTTGACATAAAAGAACAATTGGTCTCTCTTTGTTCACATGGGCTTCCTCCAGGTTCTCGGATTTTCTCAGCAGACTTTACACTATGTTCTTTTATTAGCTTGATAGCTGTGGTACTTACGACAATTACATTCTGTGCTGAAATGAAAAGTTTGAATAATCAAAATAATTGAAATGGTAAAGGTATTATTGCTTTTGAATGAACCAAATTCAGCTCATCATTCTTGTTACTGCTGAGCAGTATGCTAATGCTTTAAGTATTAGGTAAAACATGATTTGTACTCACTGCAACAGTGCTAACCAGCCTACACCTTATGCTGTATATTAAAGACGGCACATTTGACTGATAAAATTACAATCTGTACTGTTCAGATTTACTGTATTTAAGAGAACATGCTACATGTGGATGAAGGGCCAGCACATAGGGTGTCGATTAGGACCTATAAATGTTCAGAAACAACCCCAATAGATAACCCTAAAAGTCTCCAATCCCCCACCTGGTGTCTCCCACTAATGCATACCTGTATTTTGATTGGCCAGGTGAAGTTGCTGACGTAAACAAAGAAGGTGATATTAACATTGCTCCGAAAATCAAATTTTTCATTGGAGAAACTGTCCTTGAACTCTTTAATATTGCTGCAGGAGACAATATGAATCTCTTCTCCAGACTGAGTACCAGCTGCGGGCAAGAATAAGAAAAGAGGGAATAAATTACAGAATAGGAAAAAGAAGAATGCAACTTGCAAAGCCGCACAAAACCTATACAAAGTTCATTATCATGCTCAATTTGAGAATTTTATACCTGCAAAGCTGGTTGCCCAGGTGATGTTGAGGTTAAAGTTCTTGGAGGCATTAATGATCATGTCCAGGTCTCGATTTTGCTAAAGAGATGCACAATGTAATGAATAATTACGAATATAACAACAATAAAATACCTAGAATTTACCCAAACACACTAACATTATTTTAAACGTAAACTACATAATGTAAAAACAGCCTTTTATAAAACAAAAGACTTCTAAATTCATGATTTTTAATGTTTAAACTATAACTAGGTTTTCAGGTCACTGTAATGAATGGAGGTTTATAACAGATGCATCTCAGGAGAAATCGACATATTGCATTATTATAACAGCAAACAGGCTTAGGAGTGATCTTGTCCAGAGATGCAAACATGAATGATTAAACCTTTAAGCTTCTATGGTTTAAAAAAAAAACAAAAAAGACACTACAAACAAAGTCAAAACACTACAACAAACTGAATTAATTTTGTGAAGGGCATTGAGGGGCAGCCTTGGGAAGTTCTTTTAAAAAAAGAATAATGAAGCAGAACATAAAAGGTCATGAAAGCATGCAAGCAGATGTCTATATTAAAGGGTTAACCATATTCACTCACAGTCCAATTTATTAGGAACACCTGCACATTCATGTAGTTATCTGGTCATGTGGTGGCAGCACAACGCATAAAATCATGCAGATACAGATCAAGAGCTTCAAGTAAATGTTCACATCAAATAGAACGGGCAGAAAAAAAAAAAGATCTCAGGGACTTTAACCATGGCATGGTTGTTGGTGCCAGATGGGCTGGTTTGAGTATCTCAGAAACTTCCGATCTTCTCAGAATTACCCACACACACACACACACACACACACACACACACACACACACAGTGTCTAGAGTTCACCGAATGGTGCAAAAAAACAAAAAAAACCCATTAAAACACTGAGTGACAGGTCTGTGGGTGGAAAACCCCAGTTGATAAGAATGGTCAGAAGAAATGTCCAGATTGGTTCGAGTTGACAGGAAGTCAGTAGTATTTCAAATAAGCACTCTTTACAACCGTGGTGAGCAGAAACAAAACATCAACTCAGAGATTCTACAGATTCTGAAATACTCAAACCAGCCTGTCTGGCACCAATACCCATGCCACGATCAAAGTCACAGAGATCACACTTTTTTTTCATTTTGATGTTCGATGTGAACATTAACTGAAGTTGACCTGTATTGGCATGATTTATTTATTTATTTCTGGAATTGCGCTTCTGCCACAGGATTGGTTGAATGGAAAACTGCATGAATGTGCAGGTGTTCCTAATAAACTGAGTATGTATGTGAGTTAGTAATAGGCTTCATATGTATCATAAGGATGTACAGTTTTTAACTGTTTACAATCAATCATATTATCTGGCTGGCTGGATGCAGTCATAACATATGTATACAATTTGAGCGCGAGTTTGCAGTTCACCTCATCTGGTGTGGCTACAAAATTAATGGCAGTGTAGTAGCGGTCATCCTCCTGAGTCAGGCTGAAGGTGAACTGGTAGTCTATCAGCAAAGTGTCTGTGTGCAAGAGGCAGAGCGTGGTTAGGTGCATGTATTTCTTAAAGGTCAACTTGAAATATGGAATTCAATATGAAGTATAAATTAACTTGATAAATTTACACAAATATATTTACTTCATAGGCTGAAACAGAACAGAATGAAAAAGTTTTCCAGTGAGCTACAGATACATTCAAACAGACCTGTCAGAGCACACGCACGTGTTCACACACTCAATTACTCATCTCTACAGCCTCCCAGACCCCAAGAGTCAGGGCAACGTGTGTGTTCTGGCTAAGCTTTGTGACTGGTTAAGTAGCTGACACTTGTTAGTGCTCTTCAGCAGCTTCCAAATCAGTGTCCTCTTCTTCGTTACAGGAGCAAATCAACTGAAGATTTATCCACCTACTAGAGCCAACAGCAGTGGGATTAAGCAGACTGGACGACAGCATCCCGTGGAACCCAAGTGACATCCTCTGCAGTACTTTGACCCAAAACCACCCACACCAACAAAAGTAAAAAGAGGCTGAGACGGGCAATTAAGAAAAGGAGTAAAAGACTTGAGCACACTGTAAAGCGCCGGCAACTCTCCCTCGGCCTCTTTTTGTGTAATTGCTTCCGCTTTAGTACACTCACAGTAACAGGTTCCTTTTAGAGGGTTGCCCTGGTAACGATTCTCCACTTCACACCTGAGGGATAAATGTGGGGAGAGAGAGAGAGAGAGAGAGAGAGAGAGAGAGAGAGAGAGAGAGAGAGAGAGAGAGAGAGAGAGAGATCGGTGGTAAAGGGAAAAATAAATAATCAAATAATTAACATTGTGAATCAATAATAACATGAAGAACTAGCGTGTCGTGTAAGTAATATAGTATAATTATTCACGAGGCTGATGTTAGAAATATATTAGAGATAGGCAAAGTGAGAAAACAGAGTGTAGGTACACTTGAGAACGTAGGTGAGCCGAACTCCACACAAGAGCTACTAATGTTAAGGCTGTTTCCTAAGAGAAGTGGATCAGGTTCATATTTCCCACCTACAAGGTTTTGCCTTCAATCTATGCTAATTTTTTCAGATAAGAGAAGCCTGAGGTGAAGGCTACATATTTGGAAGCAGAAGATTAAAAAAAAACCCATAACATCTATAATTAGTTGGAAGGAACAAAGCCGCTTGCCTCTTGAAAGTTTGTTTTAAAGTGCTCGTGTGTGGGAGTGTGTATTACTCACTGATGGCAGCGGTCTCCTTTGATGCCCTTGGTGGTGCAGAAACACTTGCCATTGTTTGAATTACACATGCTGGCATGGCCATTACACTTACAGGCTGCAAAAGACACATACAGAGACAGTTTGCAGTCTCCTGTGCGTACAACCTCCATCGAGATTAAATTTCCAACTCTCCTCAATCACTTACGCTGACAGCTACCCCCGTTGGTGGGGTCACCATAGAAACCAGATATGCAGCTCTCACAGTGCTTGCCAGTGGTGAGATCTTCACATTTCTCACACACACTCTCATTGATGCATGCACTGTGGCCATTACACTGGCATGCTGTTGGAAAAGAGGGAGAGGCACAGTCACAAAAGATTCCATGACAAAAGGTCACAGATACTCTGTGTGTGTGTGTGTGTGGGTGTCTGGGGATCTCTGATATGTGGGCACTGAGATCTATACCTGGACACTGGATAAAGGACCAGTTGTACTTGTTCTCGTGTGGACACCAGCTCACATTCAACAGCGCTTGAGGAGCTTGTACGAGGGAGGGTCTTGAGGATGAGGGGGCATGTAGGAGGGTTTGGATTGGTCCACGGTATGAGCCCTCCATGCACTGTCCCCGTCCTGTATTACTGGGATCAGTACACCATCCACAACCAGGTTGCTCCAGACATTGCGAACACGTCCTATATCCAGAGCAATTTTCAGCTGTGGACACATACCCACGTTACATTAAAGACATATTCAATACAAAATGTTTTCTAGAAAAAAATTATTGGAAAACCATTCTTGTCCTTGTTATGTTTTTCAAGCAATTGTGTTGTTAAAAGTTTAAATAGCATGGGCTTCCAGACACATTACATCCATAAAAAGAGGGGGAAAAAATTCTAGGATTATATTCGACAGAATCCTGCATCTCAGAGTTTGTTATAATTATGTTGTCCAAGATTAAAACTCCAACTACCTCGAAGTGATTATTTTCCCACTATTTATTTGGTATAATTACAGCTTGGTAATGCATTAAACAGATATCTAGTAGAAAGTGGGGCACGAATACATACGTGGGCAGCTGTTCATTGTGTACCATTCCATGCATTGACCAAAGGGGAAGGAGGCCACATAAGCATTGGAGTCGACACACTGCCTCATATTACTGCACCACATGCACTCCGCACCTCCACTTGTACACTCGCTACAGGAGGAGCGCAGAGCACACGGAATTCGACACTGCTTCACACTGTGGTTGGCTAGATCAAACGGAGAGAGTGAGAAAGAGAAAGACAGCAAAAGCGAGAACATGAATGTTTCCATGATGATTTCAGTACCATTTTAGGATAATGAAAAGAATTAAGTAAGAAATAAAGCACGATGAGTTATAGGGAAAATAATTATTGGATTATTGGATCGGTTTCCTGTACCAGCATATCCCAAAGTGTTATTGCTCGTACACCACAGCAACCAACGATTACAATCTTTATTAATAAATGACATTTTCTATCTGTTAATAGCTACATTCAATGTTCTGGAACATCCGTGAGACAAGTTAGTTCCTCTTAACATTTACTTTATTGGAGTTAGAAACAGACACTAAGACCATAAACATTAAACGAAAATGTCAAAAAAACAAAATCAATTACCGAGATCAATGATTAGATGTTTTTAATTAAATAGTCTCCACGAACAGGTTTATATTAATGCGCTTATCATTTAAATTACAGCCGGAATTAGCATCAGAGCTGTTCTGGTACATAAATTTAAATCAACACCACCTGATAAATCAGATTCAAGAGTTCAACAACACTGGTATAAATGGAATTAAATCATTAATGAGTCATCTCTTTGCCTACTGATAGTATGACATCAATAACTCAGCAGTATATGATTTCCGGTCTAAGTGTGTTTACCTGATCTTTCACATAGGCTGCCGTTGAAGGAGTTGATACAGGGTGCTGCCTTAAGGCCGCTGGAATTGGGCTCAGCCAGGTAGCCACAAAAGCCAGCATCACTTGGTTCACCAGGCAACCACTGCAGCGTGGTGTTAGTGAAAGGGGACATGTCCTCCCAGCACCAGTATGACACATTCACCTTCCTCAGGCCAACCCATGGAGTCACCAATTTGGACTACACACATGTAAACCAGTGAGGAAGCATTGGTCATCTTTTTAAAAGCATATGCCAAATACATGTAATACAAATGCTTGGGTAAACAGAAAAGCTCAAGAAAAGAAGCCATCGGGGATGGTAGCTGCCTACTTGATTTAGAGCTCCACTCACATGTGCACTTCTACTCTGCAGCTCTTTGAGGACAAATTGCACTTTTTTCTGGGTCGTTAGTGAGGCCAGCACGGCACTGTGACTGCGGCAGGCCAGCTTTGCATTGTCATACGAGTCCTTAGCTGTGATAAGCTTCATACATGAGTTCCCCACCAGGTGCCAGCCTTCCCCACAGATATTCTCTATAGTACAAAAAACACAGCACAGTTTTTAATTGGTTTATGAGTAGTTAAAATGAAATCACAAATTTGGTTCATTTTGTACTTGCTCCATTTTCATTACTTTGTCCGCAAATCTCAAACTTAATTAAGCACCTCTACACAATCATCCATACATCCATCCATCCATTTTCTATACTGCTTATCTCTCACAGGGTCGAAGGCAGCCTGGAGCCCAGGGGAGTCGGGGCACGAGGCGGTGGGCACCAGGGAAAAGGTGCCAACCCATCGCAGGGCACAATCTCACACACCTATTTACATATTCTCTGGACAATCTGGAAATGCCGAACAGCTTACAGTGCATGTTTATGGACTGGGGGTGGAGTACAATGCTGAAACTCCCGAAGTTTTGGGGACAGTGAACAATTTCTATGTACGCAGGGCAGAGGCAGATTTTCTAACCCCAGAAGTGCGAAGCAACACCCTAATCGTGCTCTTCATTTTTATATTAAAATGCCATTCAATTACATAAAAAATAATAAAAATCATGCACTACTGTGTATTCAGTACATATACGAAAACAGTTAGTACCAGGCAGAGAGATGCATTCCTGGTTCCTGGCTTCCCACTGGCAGTTCTGGTCTGTAGCACAGCTCTTACAGCTGGTCTTTTTATTACACATATACGAGTGGACACCCTTAGGACACGCTTCATACTCTGTTATTGCACCCTATATAGTGAGTAAAACAAAAGCAAGCACACAAACACATGTATGAACCAGACTGATGCAAAATTGTGTTTTCTTTCTTTCCTTGTACTGTCTGTTCCACCCCTCTATTACATTTTATGCTTTTGTTCTTTCACTCCATCAATCACTGGTTTTACTTATTTATTTTCTAGCCCATGTCTCTGCAGCTTGTTCATACCATTCTTACTTTTTGCATGCCTGTCACTACAATAATGAACATTAACACAGTTCCTCTAGTTCCTAGAACACGCTCTCAGAACAGCCCCTCATTGTGAATATTAAATGTCCCGTCTCACCAAGGAAGCAGTGCAGTTGTTCTGGATGGGCACACAGCGTTCAGAGCACCACTGACAACCATTGGTGTTAACTGTGCAACTGTAGCAGTCGGTGTACTGGTCACACTTATCACTGCTTGCATCTGAAACACAAGCCCACACAGAAACACACAGGGTTAAAAACGCTTTTCAGGTAGGGGTGTAACGATTTGGATCGATGCACCGATTTAAAAGGGAACGACTGAAATGAATTGAAGCAACAAATCAGAAATGGATCATTATTGACTACAACTGATTATACGTCAATCATCATTAAAATAGGACAGACAACTGGTGTCCATCCATTTTCAGAACTGGGGACACAGGCACATAGTGTCTCTGTACAGGGGATGAGGGCACGAGGCAAGGGGAGACCCTGGACAGGGGGCAAACCCATCACATGGCACAATCGCACACACGCAATTTGGAAATGCCAATCAGCCTCCAACAAGTCTTTGGATTTGGGGAGGACACCGGAGTACCTGGAGGAAACTCCCAAATCACAGGGAGAACATGCAAAGTCCACGCACACAGTACAGAGGCGGGATACAAATGCCCGACCTCGGAGGTGCGAGGCAAACATGCTAACCACCACTAAGCCACCGTGCCCCGCAGACAACTAGTGTGTAAAATATAATTTATAGTTTTTTGTGTGTAAATAGGCTAGTAAAGATGATTTGCCCACAACTCTGACACTTAAAATACTTCTTCTCTACATTAAAAAATGATCAGTAATTTAGTAATTATCAGAAAATTAACAGTAGCCCTAGCCATGCTTCTGAGCAAACTCACATATCAATCGGTGGCTAGAAAATCAAATTGTACAGCATCATATCCTAAGGAAGCAAAACCATATTGTATCGTGTGGAAATTAGAGGTTTACATCGCTGGTGTCAGCAGTCCGTGCAGCTTTTATATGCTAAGATATACAAACGAATCACACAAGGTTACAGCAAGTCCTACTCGACAGACCAACCATTCACTCGCCATGTACTGAGATTACCAGTGCACTAAGGTTTAAGCTTTAGCGCTACTTACACACTCGGGGAAGGCACATCTCTGGGTCTTGAGTTTTGCCTGTCTCCCAGGGAAGGCATGTATTGGTGGTAGAATTCCACAAACACCGCACACCTGGCACAGCTGTCAAACACTCAAACTCATTGTAAGCAGAACAGCTGGCAGGAGTGAACCTCAACATATCACTCAGCATCAGGCTGTTAAATCCTCCATACACATACATCACCCTGAGGGAGAGAAGAGAATTTTATAACTGACAGTAGGCAGTTAGATAAAGGTTGTGGGGAAACACTGGATAGATGGAAATAAAAGATAAGAGAGTAGGATAAGAACAGTGAAAAAGGGAAATCGAGATAAAAAGGCTAGGTGTTAGCTCAGGAGATCAATAGCTAAAGATGAGCTGACAAGTGAAGTTTTACCTTTACATGGAAGTCAGAGAGATTAAATCGAAGAAAATGGGTCACGAGCAAATTATACATAATAATAATGACTGATCACAGAAAGCTCATATCAGTGGTATGTGTGTGTTTGTACAGAGTGTACAGAGACAAGCGAGAATAAACATGCTTTCTGGGGTACTACTGCAGCTGTATATCTTTGCAGAAGTGGGGTCGACAGGTAACTATTTCAGGCTTTTCATTTTTATTTCAGAGCAATTTGCCTAATCTGTGCTCAAGTAGATTACTGCAGGAATTAGCCCCAGACCGGATTCACTGCCATGCCTGCATAAATGTAGTGAGAATCAAACCTGCAACCTGCCAGATCATAAACAGATGTGTACTAACACGCAGCTCTGCTTCAGCATGACATAACACTTTAATCTTTGCACAGGCGGTGAGCTTTCGCATTCGCCATGAAAGATCCAATTCATCCACAAACTGAGCTACAGAGATCTAAGGCTAGCTGTTTGATCAGGTGGTCATCAAAACGTTTAAAGAGATTAAAGAGAGGTTTACCCATTGATGTAGACAGCAGAATGTCCGAAGCGGTTGACATCATGGTAGAGTTCAGGTCTGGGCAGAACAGTCCACTCATCACATGCTGGATCAAACAGGAATGAAGCAACCATTATCAAACCCTTAATTATAAACCTATATACATTTTTAACCAAACAAAAGGTTTAAAAAAAAAAAAAAAACAGATACAGATGATTGTAATTGAGAGGTTGCTACAATGCTACTGACATAACTCAAAATTGGATGCAAGTGTAATTTATTGAGCTGCAACAACTGATCGATTATGAAAATCGGTTTCAACAAATCTCATTATCGATTAGTCAGTCTGCACGCGGTACAGAGTGCGTTTACTGACTGTTACTTCTGTTCCGAAAACACGCCCCAGAGAATAAATACTAGACTTGCACCCCAAATGAAGTACTGCATACTTACACTATGCACTATGACTCTACCGTCTAGTGTACGAATTTTAGAAAAGTAATATTGTCTCAGCTGAAACACGAGCATTTTTTTACTAACCGGAAGTGTAAGCCGCATCCTAATCGACGGAGCATAACGTCGTACGCACATAATGAGACAACGCTAGCTTTAGCAAATACCTAGAGTCACCGACAATGCCCTTCAGTTTACTGTTTATGTCAATGTTACCTTTTATTCCCAATATGACCTCAGTCACAATCAGACAGAGACAAAATCGTCCAGTGACTGAGGAACAAAATGTGCAACCTTCAAGTCCTCTAAGGCAGCAGAGCATTTTATATTAAACACCACGGAGAAGATCAAACTTTATAAAGCTGAACTTGTGTAGCACTGAAGCATGAGCACAAACGATTATCCAAAATGCTCCACTGTGTGCAAAAGGTGGGGGAAACTGGTGCGAGTTGCTGAAAACATTAACTGTCAAAAAATGCATAAATACTATGCATTACTTTTTATGGATGCACAAACAGCACTGAATTAACTACAGTCCTAAATTAATAATATATATTCGGGTGTGTCTATATTGGGTTCTTTTCAGTCTTATGTAGTTGGACAAACAGTTGTGTAAAGTTTTAGTCTGAAGGTTATATTTGTAACACTCAGTTTGTGGATTTGATTTAAAATAAACGGGGGGGGGAAAAAAAAGGTACTGAAAGTGTGCCCCCCATCCGATTAATCGGATAAATTAATTGACTATGAAAATAATCATTAATTGCAGCCATAGTAATTTATATAACATTTCAGATTTTTGGTTGACTATATAATGTAATATAATATTAGGAAAAAGTGCTCTGGTTCCCATCTTAAAGTTTCAGAAACAACTACTTCTCAGATCAACATTATTTCATCACAACAGATGTCAATATTGCTGCATCCCATGTTTTTCCATGCCGGTTTCTCCACAGAAAGGGTGGAGCCTCCATTCAATAGTGCAAGATTGATGGAACTGGGCATCGCAAGGGATAACAAGAGAAAACCACTCAAGGGACAGTGAGACCATTTCACAAGAGGTTCGGAATGCATCTCCTCACCTGTTTATTTACAGCATGACATGATAACCCTTAACACAGGAGTGAAATTCCTAATTTATATGGAGTTTGCATCATATTCCTTTCCTGTACTGCCGCCCCCTTGCAAATTGCTCCGAGGCCTTAATGGAAACATCTACCTCGTTAAAAGAAATTCTGGTGCACCATGCGAATATGGGGAAACAACTGTCAGACATGACGCATTCACAGGCAGTTACTTGCAGGAATGCCATGATACTTTCAGGGGCATAATAATATATACAACGGATATGCCTGCCCTTATAACAGTAGTACAGTTAGGTATGTTGTCACACGTCAGAAATGGTCGTTTCTAATTGTCCGAATAGACAATAGCATGTCTGCTTCCAACTTCAATTATGTAGAGGAGGTAGATGAGAATACCTCAGAAGTGGAGCAAAATTACCTCAAGACATTTTGTGCACATTTTAAAAGCGAGGGAAAGCCCAAATATTTGCCACGAAATGTGAGTCTATTGTGAGAATAATGCGTATGATCTCAGTGTACTGGCACATGAAAGGAAGCAACAATCATCTATACTGCTGACTCAGACCCCCCCTCAGACCAACCAACTGAAGTAACTGGCTACAAATTGTACAGTTTGAATAGTTACAAGTTCATATCTGCACTAACAACATGTGGCTGGAGTTGGGAAAGAGTATGTCTGCTACAACTCACCAGTCAGGTGTGGCCTGTTCCACCTGCTCAGGTAAATTAAAAATAAAGGTTTCTCAAACGTCAAAGACCTTTTCAAATAGACCACCTGAGCTGGCAACAAAAAGCACGGCATCATGATACATCAGAACTTCCCTGGCATGGACTAGCCTCAGGCAAACTGCAAATCACTGCATTCTCATGCAGAGAAGAGCCATCCTCCTGAGGATGGGGCGAATGCATGACCCCTATTTTAAAAAATCTAATCAAATACAGCAAGCTAAAAGGACAACTGAGTTCTAAAGCAACACATCACATATATACATATATATTTTTTAAAGTATGCCATTACCCAGTTACAGTTGGAGAGCTCTTTGGTCTTGGCCATGGTGGAGAGTTTGGAATCTGATTGATTGCTTCTGTGGCCAGGTGTCTTTTATACAGGTAACAAGCTGAGATTAGGAGCTCTCCCTTTAAGAGTGCGGTCCTAATCTCAGCTCGTTACCTGTATAAAAGACACCTGGGAGTCAGAAATCTTTCTGATTGAGAGGGGGTCAAATAC
>JAOUWY010000062.1:14642250-14658514 GCA_025728095.1 Prietella phreatophila | reverse complement strand
TTTACAATTTAAAATAACTCTTTTCTATTTGAATATATTGTAAAATGCTATTTATTCCTGTGATCAAAGCTGAATTTTCAGCATCATTACACCAGTCTTCAGTGTCACATGATCCTTCAGAAATCATTCTAATATGCTGATTTGCTCCTCAAGAAACATTTATTATTATTATTATTATTATGATTATTATCATCATCAATGTTAAAATATGAAATAAAAATAACTGACGTGTCCAGTGCACACAGGGAGAGACGAGAGTATAGCAGGAGGTGGCTGGTTTGCACGAGCCCACTCGTCCACCTACGCGTTATCCTCCTCGATCACATAGTATTGCACAGAAGCAGGAAAGTGAATGAGTCTGATGATGAAACTTGACGCTTTTTAAGGCATTGTTGGGGGCGTTTACCATTTTGCATAGATCGCCTCAGCACATCAGCGTTTGAATAGCGCGCTCTGCATGTGGGTGTGATCACATTAACGATAATTAGCTGAGCCAGGAGAAACCGCGCATCTCCTTAGTTTCATACAGATTACACTGCAGGAGAATATTTGTTTTAAATGCGAATTGGTTTATAAAGTAAAAAAGTAGACATGTCATGCCTTCTGTAGACACACGTCTCATGTCTGTGTGATAAGTATTCACCGAGTTTCATTTTTGGGACATGTTTCAGAAAGATTCTTGGGGAGAGAGAGACAGCTGAAAGCGTGCCCTGTTTATTTTCTTTCCTTTACAAAAAAAGCACAAGGTTTTGTTGCTATTGGGAGTGTACACAAGTAAAAGTAGACATTTTATAGTTTCTAATGATGCCTTACACTTCTGTATGGCCAAAAATGATGGAGGATTGTAACCGAGTCTTAGATCTAATTGGATTAAAAAAAAAAGTCACCATCAGGTTAAACTCAAGTACTTTTGAGACAAGATTTGCTTGGTACTGTTTAATACAGATGAGTGAAAATAATCAGAAATGCTTATATTGACTTTTATAATTGACCACACAAGGTTTCTCCAACCCCCCCCCCACGTGACTCTCCTTTGTTTATGCACTTTCTCACAGCCTGCATTAAGTAAATTCTGGTTTGGTGCATGACACCGCCCCCTAGTGGACACGCTTATGTTACATGCAAATATAAGACTTGACCCTGTGAGTGTGTTCCCAGAGGACACCCTGACATATAAATCAGCTCTAGCAGAGCTAATATGTAACACGCATACTTTTAAATGTAAGGGTACTTTTATAGCTCGTTAATTCAACAAGCTTTCTCTATATGTAAAGGCTCATTGCTTTTATGTTAATTGTACCTGGCATCTTTAAGCCAGCGTCGATCCATTTCCTCCTGCCAGCCCTGAGGTGGGCTCTCCTGCCAAGCATTGAAGTAACGGATGATACCCGGGTGCTCCAATTTAGCTAAAGCCTTTACCTCCCGCATCACCTTTTCACGGGCCACTTCCCTGCACACACAAACACACATTTAAATATATAAATGTTCACCTACAGCGTGTACTTGCATACTGCAATAAAGATGACGGAAACGGTTACCTGTTCGGTAAGCGGATCCTCTTGATGGCATAATTGCAGTCATCTACTTTGTTCCGTGCCTCAAACACGACTCCGAAGCCACCGCGCCCTAAACACTGTACTGGTTCAAAATCTGTCAGGTACCTGCAACACAGAGCCACAAAAGAGCCACAGCTGTCATCCAGATGAAAGAATAATAATAAAAAAAAGTCTCCTTCAATATTCCAACATGGACAGATTATCTTGTGGACAGAGTCTTTCCTGGTCTGCTTTATGTTGAAGATGCATTTAGAGACAGTATTAGGCGGCTTTCATACTCAATTTTTAACCAATATTTCCTGTCTTACATTCAGTCTTATGGGAAGCGGCTACAAAACAGGCAGAACGTGGCTGCTTTTAAAAAGTCTGCCTTCGTTTTTTTTTTTTAATCATCATTTCCATCACAACAAAGTTTTTCCAAGAGCTGAAACAGTGACCGCAGCTTTTTATCTCCTCACCAATCAGGTTGCATCTTGGGCAGCAAACAAGAAAAGCCAACATAGAGGTTCTTAGTTTCACTTCTTAGTGAATGAATATGAGGAGCTTAACTAGACAGCTGGGGCCCAAAGTTTACATACACCATGGCTAAAGATATTCAATCCACCTTTTTCACAACTCCACACATTCCATCTTCCATTTCTTTTCACAAAGCAATTAGGGTATCTAACATCGTTCACATCAGAGGTCATTTTAAAACCATCGCTTACAGACATATTTATTCATATTCATAGTTCACTATCAGAATATTCAATATATGATCCATATGCAGTGGGTCAAAGGTTCACAAAATCTAGTCGACTGTCTCTCAAAATCTCAACGGTCTGGAAGACTGCAGAAATTGATGTAATGACTTTTAGAAGTTCCTACGTAACTGGCCAATTGTCACAATTAGGAGGTAACTGGGAGTGCACCTGAGGCTTTAAAACAGCCTATCTTTAGAGATGGTACCCTTTTTTCCATTGATTCAATTCAATTTTATTTGTATACTGCTTTTTACAATAGACATTGTCTAAAAGCAGCTTTACAGAAATATCAACATAGTATACAGATATTAAGGGTGTGAATTTATCCCAACTGAGCAAGACACTGAGTGGCGACGGTGGCAAGGAAAAACTCCAAGATGTTTTAAGAGGAAGAAACCTTGAGAGGAACCAGACTCAGAAGGGAACCCATCCTCATCTGGGTAACAACAGACAGTGTGAAAAAGTTCATTATGGATTTAGATCAAGTCTGTATGGCCTTAGGAGCAGCCGTAGTTCCTGAGATCATGGAAAAATCCAAGACCCCAGAAATTTTTTTTTAACTCCACAAGTCTGGCTACTTCTTGGGAGCAATTTCCAAACAACTGAAGGTACCACAACAAAACAAAGAATTGTAAGCAAATATAAAAGTCTTGCGACCACACAGACACCGCATTATTAAGGATAGAGGCAAAAATGAACTCCGAGGGATGAACGAACTTTGGTTCGAAAGGTTCAATTGAACCCCAAGACAACAAAGGAACTGGCGAAAAAGTTCCAAACCTCAGGTTCCCAAATACTGTATGTACCACCATTAAGAGAGTCCTACACCACCATGACCTGAAAAGAAAATGGTGATGCTTTTAATCTGAAGAACATCATCCCAAGTGTGAAGCATGGTGGTGGCAGCATCATGCTGTGGGTGTGTTTTACTGGGAAAGGAACTGGTGAGCTTCAGAAAATAGATGGAAGGAGGTTTATCTATAAATACTGAAGCAAACCCTGGAGTGGCTGTGGCTCAGGTGGTAGAGCGGGTTGTGCACTAATCATAGGGTTGGCGGTTCGATTCCGGTCCACATGACGCCACATGCCAAAGTGTCCTTCAAGACACTGAACCCCAAGTTGCTACTATTGGTGTGTGCGAATGGATGGATGATAACCAGTGAAAAGCGCTTTGTAGAACCGCTAAGAAAGTTAAAACTTGGCTGCAAATCTTAAGCATATAAAATGGCATAAAGACAACAAAGTGAAAGTACTGGAGTGGCCATCATAAAGCCCTGACCTGAATCCCATAGAACAACATGTGCACTCCATGGACTGAATTGAGCAAGGAGGCCCACAAACCTGACAGCGTAACACCAGTTATGTCAAGAGTATTGCGAGAAGCTTGTGGAAGGCTACCCAAAGCGTTTGACTTCAGTTCAAGCAATTAAAAGGCAATGTCCACATACAAAGTGTATGTAAAATTGTGACCCATGTGAAATGTCTTTAGCCTAGGTGTAATGTAAACTTTTGGCATCAACTATATGTTCAATTGCCATACTATAATAATGTAAACATTTGAATGATGTCCCAATGTAGCCAGATATAACAAATCTGTTGATTTTGGTACAAACTCAAATTGGAGTCTAATATCAATCTCTGGCTGCATGCAGTGGTCTAAAAACTGTCTAGTGACAAAAGCACTCCAGGCAAGCTGCCATTGCCATATTTAGACATTTATACTAAATGTTAAAAAAATTAATGCAATTATTGTTATTAATAATAACACCACCAACAACAACAACAATAATAATACTGGCTAGCTATCCTGTACCAGCTAGGATTCAGTGTTAGTGTTCTGCTTACAGTGTACGAGTAGCATGAGCTGCTTTTTCCATATCAGACAAGAAGGCACTTAGGCCAGCACTTTTTCTGCCTAGTGTGAAAGCATCCATAGAATGATGAACAGTAAGTAAGCAGCAGGGTGTACAAGTTCTGTAAACAGAAGGACCAGCTGTTCATAAGCTGACATTCCTGCCATGACTTTATCAAGAACCATATGGTTGCCACCCGAAACGCAAGCGGCACTCCGAAAATGTGCAAGGGTGTGTTCTTGTATTCTGTGGCATGTGTGGCTGTGTGTTCTACTTCATGTAGACGTTGCAGCTGTGCCACTGTCCCGCTGTAAATGAGACCAGCATTTTCATTAAACTAGAAAAACTCTCCAGTAGAAGTCCACGGATGGGTTGAGGTTCATGTCCCAAATGTGTCAAAACCTGCTAAAATATTAGTTTTAGCAATTCAGTTTTACCTGGACACGTATTCACTGGGCCGAGTGTCTGTTACTGCCTCCCTGAGTTCGCTGGAGTCGGGCTCAAACTTGGTGTCTGTCTGACACTGTGTCTCAGACTCCTTCCGCTGCTACAATTACACCAAGAGAAACAAAGTGTGAAACACATCCAAACAATCTTAGCCACTTTTAATTAGAACGAAGTGTTTACCAGAGGGGGTGCAGTAATGTAATTTGTAAGGGATTCAACTGGCTGATTTGGATTGGATAAAGTGTCTGAGTAATTTGTCCAAATTGCTTCAAACAGCCTGGCTGCGCAGGTTAGCTTTACACAAACAGACGCAAGACGCGATTACAATAACATGGCACACGCCTTTGTCTATTACCAGGTTTAGTAATTACATTACTGTGAGATCCATTCAAACTACTACTGAAAGCTGTATATCCAGTGAAGTAAGGATAAACGAAACAAACAACAACAACAACAACAACAACAACAGAAAGAGGGGTCACCAGCTTGATACAGTTATGCATCAAAAAAGTGTCTTTTAGCCTATCTTTTCCAATATATTTGCTCAACTGCCGCCAAAGGTGCCATGTTCTAAGTTGTTTAACACATCTAGATGGACATATCAGGACACTGAAAGCTGAAATTCTGATCTATCGTCTCATATTAATCTTTTGATCTCAAATCCAAATGTCTTCAACGTACAGCAAAAACCAAAAGGAATTGGCCTTGTTGTTCCAGTACTTTTGGACTGTATATTGGTAATCACTAAAATGACTAGTTACTAAATTTAAAAAAAATTCTAATAATAATCTAGCTCTAAAATTTCATTGCTCATGTGTGAAAGTATGCTACCGGTCATCTTACCCGCATGTACATTGTGTGTGGATGGAAGAACTTGCGAACGATGTACGTGGTAGCGGCAATGCAAAAGATTATGGTGCCCAAGATCTCCTTCCACCATGGCAGAAGTAGCACCGGGTCCTTCCTCCTCATCCTGCCAGGCTCACCTTTATGCAATACGCTCACTGCGGTCACCTCTCGCCGACCACGGTACCGTGCACTGTATGGGAAGTAGTACCCATTATCTGCAGAGACAACAGTTATTAACCCTCTGAAACAAGACGTCCAACTAACGGTCTGGTTCTGGATGCTAGAAAGAACAGAAAGTCGTTCTAACCATGAGGATATTGTAGTATAGAAAGAGCACCGTTGCTGTACTCCTCATAGGAAAATTTGTCATTCTTCAAACACTTATCGAACTCCTCTGACCTCACAAGAGCCGGAGTGCGAGAAGGAGAGTCTGAAATAAACAACGTTGAAAATAACGATTTTAACATAGCCATTAACCACACCGCAAACTGTATGTCTGTGTTAACGTGTGCAAACGTACGGATGAGAGGCTTCCATTTGACAGTGGGAGGAGGAATGATGTCTCTCCCCGAGTGGTGGCTGTCCAGGGCTTTGGGCTTAGATGGAAACTTCTCGGTCATTCGAACCGAAGACTGTAAATACAGCTGCTTTTGAAACATCCCTGTAAGTGGAAACACACAGAAGAAAAAAGTTAAATAAACCGTTTTTGTAGCTCTTTCAGTCCCACACACACACACACACACACACCTTACCTAGATAAATACTTGACTCTGTGGCTCCTCGCACCTCCTCCACGAGGTCGTCGTCCTCCTCCTGAACCTCACTCTCTGGCTGGACGGTGTAAGAGGTGTCATCAAACAGACTGACAGGGGTCACCTTTCCCCCTCCGACCAACCAGGCGGAGGCAATGGGCGTGCAGAACTACAGCGCAGGGACACATAGTACACACATGAGCGGAGATGTCGCCTGTCATTTTTCTTTCGTTTATTTAGAGTCTGGTCAAAGAAAAACTCATTTTACAAATCAGTTAGGTAATTGTGCTACATGTACCCAAACTCTCCGCTACTCATCACCTGCGAGCAGGGACGTGCATGGGTTTTTAAATAAATACACAATTAACTGTTTGAGCTGCCCGTAGTACAGAAACCTCGATTCGGGTATTCATTACGTCCTACATGACGTCAATGCAAAAATATGAAAAAGAGAAGCCTTTTCTGGCTGTATTTCCATGCACAGAGCAGCACTCTTGTGGTGTACACTGGGAATAACACATCTCAGGAGTGGGCAGTTTCCATTAAAAAGGTTTACAATGGACTTCAATCAGATAGCTCAGGTTTGCAGATTAAGCACATTTCAAACTAGAACTGACGCTGCACCCACAGGACATCACAGCGGCTTATAGTTATAAAATGCACAAGAATCTGTACTTGCCGTCAGATTCTTTTAAAACATGCATTGCCACTGTGATCAAACTTACTCAACACAGTAGAGCAAACAAGCATCCTTACTCATTCATTTCATCCTTAGTATATTTGTACAATCAAGCTCATGTCGAAGCATCTTCATTGATAATGATAATGATGAGGAGTCTTTATTTGTCACATATACACATTACAGCACAGTGAAATTCTTTTCTTCGCATACACCAGCATGTCAGAGCGCAGGGTCAGCCATGATACAGCGCCCCCTGGAGCAGACAGGGTCAAGGGCCCCCGACACTCCCATCAGTAACCCAGGGCCTTAACCTCTAAGCCACCACTGCTTTGGCTAGTAGGTCAAAGTCTGATCTTGGAGCCTGAGAACATCCCAGGGAGTAAGAATAAAGTAAAAAAAAATCCAAGAGCTCACCTGATGCTCCCAGATGAGCTGTCCTCCTGGTCCACTGCTAAACGCCATAACCTTCCAGTCTGGAATAGACACTTTGAGCACCAGGTCCAGGCCTTCTGTCTGTACGTGTGAGTTAGCATGGTTTTGACCGTGCGCTTCTGCTTCTTCCAGGATCACACGCGGCCCATCACGTTGCAGTTCATGCCATGCCTCCTTATTGGCCGTTTCCCCTTCCAGAAAGCTGAGCTGTGTATCAGTCTCTGGAATAAACTTTAGCTGAAAGTTTCCCACACTGAAATTCCACCTGACAGACAGAGACAAAGGGTCAACACAGTCAAACATTAACTACAAGAGCTGCAGTGTGTCTCTGGGTGAACAGACAGATATATGACCTACTTCTCAAAGCCGCTGCGAGGGGTCACAGCTCTGACCGTCTTCTGTGTTCTCTGCAGTAACAGCATGTCTTCTGGCTCGGCCTCTTCCTCTCCCCAATGACTGCAGCCCACGGCCGAACAGATATACTTCAGCTATAGAGAGAGTGAGAGAGAGAAAATCAAATAACATTAGAATGGGAACAAAGCAGCACTGCTGAACCAAACTATCCCTGCTTGACATTATTGTCTTTTGACTCAGACTGCCACAGTACAATTATAAAATGATTTTACAGCCTACATTATGGGGTTTTTTTTCTTCCATTGTAATCATTTGTGCTTTTTAAAGCATAATATCATTTTTCAATCTTCAAGAAAAAACACTTTGTTTCTAGTAATTTTCATTTCTATTAAGTCGGTCACACCAAATTTCACTATTCAGATTTAAAATACAAATCAACATTTAAATGTTTAAGAGCGCTTGTTATACTTTTTACCCCCATCTCAAGCAAAAACTGGCCAGAGCGATCCAAAAAATAAAAAGAGAGTCTATTTTTGTGTATTTTAGTTTTTGTAATTATTGTTGTAAAGCCCATGGTCAACCTATGTTGTTTTTAAATGGCTCTATATAAATAAATTTGACCTAATGCATGAAAGTCTTAATGGACATTTGACACTTCTAGCTATTTATTTTTCCATCAGAAATGCTTGGCATTTTTTAAATAAGAATAATTTTGCATAAGCCTATCTAAGTCGAAGGACATTGTGTCATAGGGAGAATGGAATCCTCACTGTGCGAGTGTACCTTGCCACTGTAGATTCCCAGGCCGTAGGTAGTGAGCGATTTTCCTCCCACCAGCACGGTGTCCTCTCCGACACGGTAAGAAGAGTCGAGCAGGGAATCCACACTAAAAGGGACGGCCTCCATGCTCTCCCTGTCCCTGTTCCACTGAAACAAACCTCCATCCAGAGACGGGATTAACATCTTATTCCCAAACACCTGAGGAGGGACAAATATATGGTGTCAGTCAGGTCAGCTTCCTCTGACGTTACACAATTATACAGATCAGAGAGCTCAGTCCTAAACAATAGCTTCTCTTAAATAAGAGAAAATGAGCATAGAGGGCATCCCAATTTCAGTTTTCAGTTCTCAGATGATTAAGATAATTGGGCCTAAAAGTTTTGGCACTCACTTTCAGACCAGTCTTATGTGGACTGTGATTTTATACTACGTTCCAGATGATGGTTGTGTGCATTTCTGAAATACCGGTCTGTGCATAATTTTTACAAAACGTTTTAAATGTAATACAATCTTAGGAATAATTACCTATATAAATGGGTAATAAATGGACCATGATAAATAGGTTTGCTTTTAAGATACAGGACGAAACGGAGTCATTAAAGAGTTCTAATAAAAAATAAATGTGTAATGTGAACCTGGAAGCCAGTGTGCTCAGTGGGGTTTTCTGCCTGTATTCCTGACACTGTTCCAGAACTTATATGGTGCTGATAAGCAGAACAACACTGATCAGTAAAACAAGGCCTCAGTACACACTGACCTGGACCAAGGAGGTTTGAGAAATAAATCGTTTTATTTGTTTAAAAAGATGATTAATTACTGGGATTTATAACACAGCCTCATAATGTGCTCACAAACGTCCTGTTGTGCTTAATCTGACCTTGATACCTGCTCGCCCTAATGTTCGTCTGGAATGTTCAGCTGTGAAAGAGAAAGCAGCTTGCAGTGATTGGCAGATGATCTCATCGCCCACTAATCACAGGAACAATGAGGGATGAATACCTACAGATGTCAAATCGTGATATAGTGGGTAAGAGGTTTAAACAGTCAGTGTGTTTGTGTGTGCGTGTGTGTGCGCGCGTACATGCACCCACTGGGTTGATGACTCATTCATTTTCTGCTCTGATTTAATCCAGCATGTGATCCAGGTATATGATCACCTTCTCCAATCATCACCCGCTCAGCTACGGCTTAAAGTTGCAGTATGCAACATTTTCAATTAGAAAAATCAAATAGCACTATAACAAGTATAGAAAAAAACCCTCTATATGGTGTTTTTCTGCTGTGAGTTGCCCTAGAAAGCCTTAAATAATTGATCAAAGCCACAGCTGCCAGGTTAAATTTCATGATTTCCACAATCTATAACCCAAGAGAGACATGGGAACAGAAAACATCTTTCAGGAGTTTGCTAATGAATTAGCTGCTGGAAATGATAGCTTCATGGTTTTATAGGTGCAAAGTACCAGCATTCTGTGGAATTTGTAAAGTGTTTGTTCGTCTGTAATCGTAAATTGATTGTAGAGTTGCTTTAACACATGTGCCCTGTCTTCATGTTTTCTGCTAAACTTGATAAAGATTAGAGAGTAGGCTTGCTGAGATAGACGGCGTTACCTGCACACCGATTACATCACTTGCCCAACACGGCACCGCCCCCACCGCCATTTTGGCTTTTTATAGTAATAAAAACCGTTTAGTTCCGTTAGAGAATGGACGCTACCATTAAAAACTGAACGCGTCTGCTCAACTCAACATGAGCCGAACGATTCAGAGTCACAGCACAGATCAGCAGGACTCATTCATTTATCACGTAACGAAAGTGAGGCGAGCTGACTGACCAGACGATTTGGTTTAAAAAGTTTTATGTTTAATATAAGTGAGTTTGTCACTGTACTGTTTCATAGTTACTGGGTTTTTCATTAAGAATAATAATAAACCCACCATTCAAGTAACTGCCGCTAATTCGAAAGTGACAGTGAAATGCACACGGCTGAACGAGTATTCAGAAGCAATACCGGTATTACCGGAGTTGTCACACGTTGATTAACTGGTGGGGAAATTTCCTCACCGTCACATCCCTGTTAGAGAGTTTGCCCTGCTCCACTGAATAGCCCGACACTTAAGTTACAGCGAAATGGCTATTTCCTCCTTTTTATCAACACAAAGCTCTTCATAACTTGAAGAAAAACCAAAGTAATGAAAATGTTAGAATTTTTGGTTCAGTATGATACTGACCAATCAGGACTCTGGCAGGCTGCTGCTCTCATAGATTCTCCCTAAAACCATGTATGAAATATTGCAAGGTGTATAGTTATATCCTAATACGTTACCAACCCGAACTACGCTCTGATTAAGCTTAAAATAGCGTCCCTTAAGTAGCGAGTAAAAGCGCACGGAGACACTCGCACCTGTTTAAATCAGTCCACCAACCTTTCATCAAACACTGACAAAAAGAAAAAAAAAAAAATCAAAAAGACGATTCAGTTTAATCACGAATTTCATGAATTAGGTGTCACGAGCTCCATGAGTCACTAAACAGGAAAAGCAGTTAATCATATGCCTGAATTAAACACTCAATTATTTCCTTTAGCTGTGCGCTTGCAGCTGGAGGCACGGTGTGTATCTCATGGAAACGAGTCGAATTAGCGTGTGTAACAGGACTGACCTACAGGCTAAACACATCATCTGATTAGTGCTGGCCTATTTAAATGCAACACGAAGAGAATTGATCACAGTATCATTTACAACGTTGTAGTATTGGAAATGTTTTGAGCGTTCGATACCTTGCGCATCTCCCGTGTGAAACATTTCACATTAAATTTTCGTCCCATGCTGAATTTTCTGGTTGTGCTTGTAGACAGATTACAGACCTCACTCTCGAAATTACACTTCACTGCTGTGTTTCAACGTCTTATTGCATCCTTTAAAGCCAAGACACACTGTCCCTTCCACAATCTAATACTCTCTTCAGAGTTCTGTACAACACAATATATTACAATACCAAATCTGTTTCATTGCCAATCAAAGCACTTGAGTATTGACGTACCTTGCTAACCCACATTTTAGGACAATCTTGTCTGACCTACTAGTCCAGAACTTGAACGACATGCTGCTCTGAAAATCTTTGTTACAGGCTTACCAAACGATTTCCTTCTTGCATCCTTAAATTTACACACTTGCTCCTGAATTTGCAGGAAAAACATGTAATGTTTTTGAATCATGAGGAAATTTAAACATCAGGCTTTTACACACAGGTCGAACTCGACATCACTTTTAGGAGCGGCACTGCCTGTAGTACCTTAAATCTGAGCTAAATGCTGGGTGCAATCCATCCATCCATTTCCTGTACCGCTTATCCAACATGGGGTCGTGGGGGAGCTAGGAGTCTGTACCAGGAGACTTGGGGCACAAGGCAGGGGACACAAAGGTTGCTAGATTTGTCTTTGGGCACTGTAAAAAAAATAAAAAAATAAAAAAAGGTCGCTAAAGGAGTCTGAAAAGTCGCTAAGTTGCCAACACTGATGTGCGCTGACAGCTGGATAAAAGGCAGCTAAGCTCCGCCTCTCCCCAGCAAAAAGAAAATACAGAAGGAGAGGGAATGCGGGGTTTTTCTTTAATGCACATTCTATTTGAAAAGCAATAAAATATATAGTTCACAAATTATACCCGGTCTGTTGTTGTTTTTTTATTTCTTTCAACAATTTGTGCCCCCTTCCGATCTCTACAAGCCCCCCTCGTTGAGAACCACTGCACTATAACATTGATCATTCTAAACGTAAATAACTGAATCTTAATAATGACAGTGACTCGAACTCTTAGCAGCATATAGCAAAGCTAAAGCTGTGCAACAAAATGAACCACAGCCAACATCAGCTCTCTGGTCAAGCTTTCACTGGTGTGACTCTCAAGGGGGCGTGTCTGCAGCACAGGGCCTTTTATTTCAGATGCCATTGTTGGGTAGTTGTGCTGTTAAGGTCACGTTGCTCTCGGAAGCCCTACAGGAGTTTGTGAATCTTGGGTTCTCTGCAACCGAACGGTGTCTCACATGTGCAGCTACAAAATTTCCCAATTGCTGTGGTAATTTCTTTAGCCCTGATCGAATCATCGAGGAAAAGCTACCTGAATGCATCCGTATGCCTTCTTTGTGTTTTCATCTCCTCTGACCAACTTGGCATAGATGAAGGGACACACATGTGGTATTAGCAGTGCTTTAACGTTTCAGGACACTTCAGTTCCTGCTTGCTGATGAATGCAGCCATTGCTGCTTTTCCCCCCAAAGTTAATATATGAGTTTAGCTTCTGAAAAACTGCATTCTTGGGAGATGCGAGTCTTGTTTTTTTTAATCCCTGTAATCCTATCCTGATCCAAGATGAAGTGGAAACTACTTTTCATTGGTTGGTGGGGTGGGGGTTCAGGGGTTTGAGTGTGGGATTGTTTAGGTTTAAAATGTTTATTACATCTTACAAAAAAGAAACTATATTATATTATTCGTATAGCCTACTTTATTATGCTGAAAGTACACTATATGGCCAAAAGCAATGGTCATCATATGTGCTTGTTGAACATTGAGATTTAGCCGCTAGACCCTTTGCGTTTATTATAATCTCTCTTCAGAGAAGGCGTTCTACTAGATTTTGGAGCGTGGCTGTGGGCATTAGTGAGGTTAGGCACTGATGTTGGGTGAAAAGGTCTGGGGTGCAGTCGGTGTTCCAGTTCATCCCAAAAGTGTTCAGTGGGGTTGAGGTCACGGCTTTGTGCAGGACACTCGAGTTCTTCCACTCCAACCTTGGCAAAACCATGTCTTCATGGAGCTCGCTTTGTGCACAGGGACATTTTCATGCTGGAACAGGTTTGGGCCTCTTAATTCCAGTGAAGGTAAATTGCTACAGCATACAAAGACATCCTATACAACTGTGTGCTTCCAATTTTTTGGAAACAGTTTGGGGGAAGAACCACATAGGAGCATGATGGACAGGTGTCTAGGAACTTTTGGTCATATGGTGTAGTTTTAGATACACAGACATATCAAACAATATGATATGGCATTTCGTTACATCCCAATACTACTACTACTACTACTAATAATAATAATAATAATAATAATGTTATTAGAACAAAATATTACAATTCAGCAATTGTCAAATGAAAAAGAATAATAATAATTGAAAGGATATTGGCCAGAATGTGTGTGTGGGTGTGCATGCGTATGCAGGGTGGATGACATCATCCCACACATAAGGCATTATCTCATCCTAAAATCCTCTCAGCATGACTCACACCACAAGGCAGTGGCATTCCTCCATCTACCTACCCCAACCACCCCCCCACCCCGATCGATCTTCACTTGTCTCCCCGTCTTCTCTCTCTCTCTGCCCCATCACTTCTCCTGCTGTCTTATTGTGACAGCATGATTGTGCAGACGGTTCTGTTTACTGCTCGTCTCTCCTGGTGTCACGGCGTGCTATAGGTGAGTGCTCCGTGCCTGCACCATGGAGAGGGCCAATCAGAAGGGGACAGGCTGCTCTAATCACTGAGCAGACTGCCTCAGCCAATCAGAGTGGCTGCTTGTGTGATACCCAGGGGGAAAGAGGTGGGGGAAGAAGCTTAGAGCCAATGGTAGTGCTCTTTCCACAGCAGCCAGGCATTTGAGGTTACCGCCAAAGCAGTCGGTGTGAAAGTGTATGTGTGTGTGTGTGTGTGAGAGAGAGAGAGAGAGAGAGAGAGAAAAAATGATATGAACTCCAAGGAGAGCTCTCACAAATATACCGACCTAGCAAAAAAAATATTTCCAAATGTACAAGTACCGTATATGAACAGCTGTGTAAACACATTTTTATGAAAACCAAGTGCACACACAAAACAAAGATCCCAGCAGAACAAACTGTTAAGTCACACGGGTTGTCTGGCCTATGATTTGGAGTATGCTCCGTGTGTGTGTGTGTGCGTGTGCGCATGTGTGTGTGTGTACGGATATCTATCACAGTGCAAACCTGCCTAAAAAGATCTTCCCCCAAGCTATATCTCAATCTCTAGTGAATACGATTCTGCATGTGTATATACACCAGTGTCAGACCCAAACTCTGGGCCAATCATGAATCTGTTGGGTTACAAGCATCCCACACACAAACACATGCAGATAAACAGTTTAACAATGCCTTTGCCTTTTGTACCGAGAGCTTTATTATAGGCTTTTTATTTTGGTATACAGACACAAACATGGTGTTATTTTAAAAAGAAAAACGTATAATCGTTGACATGGGGAAGCTGTGTTCCTCACATAAGAGTCAGAATTCACCATCACTGCTATCTTCTTCTTATATTTTAATCATTAAAAACTGACTGAAAATGAGACATGGAAACATGACAACATTAAAGACCAAAAAACAGTGTTATACACCTTTTTATTTTAAAAAAAGAAAAACAACAACAAAAATAATAATAATTTTTTTGTAGAAATTAAATGAAGTATCAAGAACAGTTTATTTTCCCCTTATGCAAAACTACAGTGATGCATATCGGGTATAACGATATGATATTTTTGTCGTATCTCCCACCCCTAAGTGCAGTTATGTGGTATGCACAAAAATATATGTCATTCAAGTAAATGGTTCACACGTTAAGTTTCCTTGTTTGCTCGTACCTCTGGTTTGCTGAAACTGGATGACAGCAGGCAGCCAGAGCCCACGTCCAAGTTCCACTGCTTGCGCCCGTGATTCAGAGGATCCAGAGCCGAAATCTGCCCATCCAGTGTGCTGATGATCACCAAGCTTCTGTCAGAGATTTTAAATAAATACATATATAAATAAATAGGCAAAGCACTTCATCTACAGATTTGTGACAACACAGCAGTATAATAAAGAACGATCCTTTTTGGAGATTGTTACGATTTTAAAATGACAGACATTGTAAAACCAATGACTGTTGTAATCGGATTTAAAAGCTGATCCGTCTCATTCGTTTCACTTTGATACGCCCTACTTAGTTCACCAAACACCTCGGATGTTGCTTGCAGTAATAAAAACAGGAAAATAATTGTATGACATTTATACAGTTCACATTTTAATGAACTAGTTCAAATATTTTAATAACTGTAATTACAAGTCACCAAGCAAACACATTTTCAGGGGGAAGAGAGGGGGGAAAAAGTGCAATTCAAAATGAATTTTCAATAACACTACGTTACTCTTCTTTTTATTTTTCCCTTTCAGGCACGTAGATTCAGTTTCCGGTGACTCTAAATGAAAAGGATGGTGTGTAATGTTCACTACCTCATGGAGAAACTTCAGGATGACAAACATATGAATTGTCTAACAAACTAAATATTTGAATGCCCTGATACAGCACCCTCAACTGATTTCAAATGTGTTAAAATTGACTGCAACAACTGTTTATAATTATGGAACTGGAGTGAATAGAAAATCTTCAATAGGGCACACCTCTTTGAGGAAAGCGGGAGGAAGGAGAGATTTGAAATCCACTCTGATAGAGTGACATTTACACTGCGCATCGGCGCTGATGGAGTCTGATGGTAAGGGCACCTCGGTTCCCATGAATTCATATGAATTCTTCAGCTTCAGCTCATCACTCCTGATTGGCTGGTAGAGCCCTCCAAAAATATTTGGACTGATTGGTTGTTGCTAAGCAGTGGGTGTTGGTGGGATGAATGAAGACGCTGCACTGGCTACACCCCTCTGTGATCGAGTATCACAGAGATTCTCAGCGAGACAGAGCGAGACAGAGAGAGAGAAAGAGAGACAAAGGGAGAGAGTGAGAGAGAGAGGCAGATAAAGAGAGGGAGGCAGAGAGAGAGAGAGAGAGAGA
>JAOUWY010000062.1:14505694-14522283 GCA_025728095.1 Prietella phreatophila | reverse complement strand
GTGTGTGTGTGTGTGTGTGTGTGAATGGGTGAATGAGACACAGTGTAAAGCGCTTTGGATAAAAGCACTATATAAGTACACATTTACATTTACCCTCAGTACATTTTCCACCCCTGCCAGGCAATGTGTGTAGCTACGTAAAACCACGTGCACCGCTAACTCAGTGAAAGCATTCATAATTGTATACATATCGAATTATCAACTGATTCATATAAACAGTAGCATTCTAAACCTTGACTGCTTTCTTCCTCCACGTTAAATTCGCCAAGATAAGACGGAAAGACAGATGCGTGTCTAGTTTTGCTTTTACTTCTAGGTACAATTTCTGAACATCGCGATGAAAGAAGGTTTAATATTATTGTCTAATTAATCAATGTAATGATACACAGTCTCAGTTCTTGTGTGTATTTCAGCTGAAAGAGCAGAGAGTGTTCTCACCTCAGAGCATTGCTCGCGTAATTACACAGGGGGCCAGAAACGAGGTAGAAAAAATCAGGGCCATATGGGTCTGGCTCTGCCATAATATTGGTAAGTACATACACACACTTTCAGTGAAACTGCAAGAGAATCTAAACACTAAATGAACTAGTAAAACAGAATGCCAGTTTTCTTTTCTTGAGTGGAGTAAACACTGTATGTAGTAAGCACAAATACTGTAAAATGTACGGGGGGGAAAAAACATATGACGCATGGTGCTCTATGAATATATTGTGTGCTTGTGTGTGTGTGTGTGTGCAGAATATGATTTGGATGGGTACCTGGGTCTTTCCCCAAAGCTCTGCACCCCAGAGGAAGTCATTAAGGCAGGTCGAGGACTATGCAGCGGATTTTCCAGCATCTGTCTTGAGATGTGCAGGTGACTGCCAGCGTGAACAATGTTTGGATTGTGATAGTGGTGGACAAATAATCTCATAAATATTCCATACGTGTTTTAAGAAACAATGCATAAGATGGAGTAATGCCATGTAATATTGTTTCCATGCTAATGAAATCATTCAGCGAGCACTCGTGCCCATCCTTTCATTTCCATATGCATTAGCATTAGAGCAGTCCATTATACCATAAATATTTAGAGTTTACCTGAAGTATAGTGTGAGCTGTACTTGTTTTCTCTCTGTGTTCTGTAGGGAAGTTGGTATTCAGTGTGAAGAGGTGAGTGGGTACAGTAAAGGCATCGGGCATTGGCCTGGGCACAGGCTGGCAGATAAGCCTTCTGACCACATGTGGAATGCTGTGTGGGTGAAGGGGCAGTGGGGGCTTCTGGATGCCTGTTGGGGGGCTGGCACTGTCAACATGGACACCAAAACTTTTGTTAAGAGGTTAGAATTCTGTCAGTGTTTGCGATCATCACATCTGTATACAGTATACACGTGAAAAGATAAGTGCTAAATACTCATAGCACTATTGTTTTACAGTATATTAACATTGCTATTCATTGCTTGTTTAAATATTAGAAAAGACACGGTGAATAACTCATTGTTATACGTCTCTTAGATTCGACGATTTTTACTTCCTGACTGAGCCGGGAGAATTTACAAACTCTCACTTTCCTGACGAAGAGAACTGGCAACTGTTAGACAGTCCGATCTCTCTGGAGCAGTTCGAACTGATACCATTAAAGACCTCAGCATTCTACACGCTGGGACTGACCCTTCTACAACCCACACAGTACAAAATAACCACAGGTCACACACCCACATGTGTACACAAAATAAATAATAAGAATAAAGGAATTAATGTATGTTCTCACCCACACTCTCAATAATGCAGAGGGAAAACACAGATTTGCATGCAGAAAAACAGTGTGTAGACATACAGTACAGCACAGTACAGACCGAGTTCATATCTGGCTCCTTAGCTCAGTCTCCGTAGCTCGGGGATCGTACATCAGAGAGGCCCAAAATAACATTCTTCTTCTGTTTGTGAAGTTATTGTGTGTTTTAAAGATTAAAGCGTCTCAGGGGGAAGGAGGGCCAATATGTTATTGTTACTAAGATTTCCTGAGACAGTGACAGAATACCCTCTGCACACAGCAAGGGATACAAATATATAAATACTGAAAGGAAAACATGAAAGTGAAAACTCCCTTTCCAACAACATAGTTTCCATACAAATGTTGTAAGAGTTTTAAGAAATGCAGTGAGTGGTGGAAAACACACCCCACCCTAATCGTATTTGGGTTTTTTTGTTTTGTTTTGTTTTTTTAAATAAGACCTTAGGTAGTTTAGGCAATTTCTTACAAAACTGCGACTGTCTAGTTTGAACACTGAACCTGGCTAAGAACCCTGTAACATTTTGTAAAATCTTTTGTGTCTCCCACAGATGACGGTGAGACAACGGTGTCTGTGAGCTCGTGCGGACGGTTGACCTTTGCCTATGAGCTCAGGCAGCGGGACTCGGAGACAGGAGCTGCAGGGCAGAACGAGGTCGACGGCTCGTGTGGTCTGCTGTCAGTGACGCAGCAGGGCATGAATCTGCGTCTGCTGCCACCAGAGCCAGGAGCCTATGAGCTGAAGCTATTCGCGCGACCAGAGGGTGACTCTGGCACTCTGCTCTGGGTCTGTACCCTGGAGCTTGAGTGTCCGTCTGTCCAGCAGAGCCAGTCGCTGCCCGCTAACCCCTATCTGAGTTGGGGTTTAGGTTCCAGTGCACACGTGCATGGGCTAAAGGGCTGCAGTGTGCCAAGCCAAGACACTCTGGAGGTTTCTGAGAGAGGAGAGTGTGAGGTGGTGCTACACACCTCGCGCCCCCTGATGATGGTGTGCGAGCTCATACACCCTGAACTCGACTTCGCTCTGGCTAAGCGCTGCCTGGCACTGCAAATAGCAGCAGAGCAACTGGTGTGCAACGTGCTATGCCCGTACAAAGGCTACTACCGTCTTTCTGTGTTTGTGCGTGATTACGATGATGGAAGTGGCTCCTTTCAGAATGTAGGGAATTTCCTGTTGCGATGCAGGGGCTTAGGAGTGAGTCAGAATGTGCTATATCCTCCTGATCTTAGTCCATGGTGTGGACCAGGAATGCGCACACAAGCAGCTGGACTGTCGCACTTTAGCCACACAGGGGCATTGGTGAATTTGCCTCAGGGTCGCTGTAATATTACTTTCCACTGCACCTCATCACAGCTGCAAATGCACGCAGTCCTCAGTGCAGAGTCATATCAGAAACCGAATCAGGCCGGCTTTCCACTGTCACGACACATTTTGCTCACATTCACAGACAGCAAGGTGACGGTGAGCGTGTGTGTACCGCAACCTGGAGTCTATCGCCTGGGTTTGTATGGACGCACACCCCCTCAGCAAGACTACGCACCGCTGTGCGACTACGTGCTGCGAAGTGCGTGCGACAGATGTGGAGAACCATTCCCGTGTGTGTATTCAGCTTGGGGGAAAGGGTGCGTGCTGCTGGAACCACGTGGAGGCGTGCTGGCCCCACAGAGCTGGGTGTGCTTCCGTGTGCGGGTGCCGGCAGCACGGAGAGTAAGTGTGCTCACAGAGCAGCGAGTGGAATTAAAAATGAATAAAAGCAGGGTGTGGGAGGGCAAGGTCTTTACAGGGAACATCACTCAAATTAAACTGACTGCAGCCACTTCAGACACCAGTGACTTGGCCGTGCTCATGACCTTTGATGTCCTCAACCGGGAGAGCAAGCAGTGATGGAAAAGAGAGAAAGGGAGACAGAGTATGTGTGTGAATGCGAGTGTGTATGTGTGAGTTGGGCAGCTGGACAATATCCATAAAGTGAGCTTGTTTATGATGAGAAAGTTGCTTGTAATTCTTTTCGGGGTTGTTCCTCCCCCCCGGTAAATGGTTTGTTATGCACTGGATGTATCTTCGGAAATATATATTTCTTTGTAGTCAAGAAAGCATTTCTTAAATACAGTAACCTCAAACACAAGCATTTTAAATGTCTCTGTCTTCATTTTTTTCTCAGTCTGACCTTCCATAGTGCACTTATAATGGCTGTAAAAAAAAGAAGAAAAATATAGACATTTTAAGAGGGCGTGGTACAGCTATAAAGGGCATTCGCAGTCACAGAAGGGCAGTTTGTGCGTTTCACAACATCGTGATTCAAGGACAGAGTACAAGGCCCACTGGTGGATGAAAAACTTTTACATGACATGTCACTTAAAAACTGTTCAAAGCATGATTTAAATATGTCCTAAAGCTCAGGATATGCTGTTTATATGTCAAAGAACACAATATACTGAACTGAAAATATGCTTGTGCTTAGCAAGGAAAAAAAACACAAGGACAAATGAGGAGCACATTATATGGAATCATTCCAAATAGAAGGAAATGAGAAAGTTGAACTTTTTCCAAATTGGAGTCGTATCTGGTATCAGACTGGCCCTAAGCTCTACAGGAGCCAGAGGGGACACCATTGTTTACATGCTGCAGTCATAACAAATAGGAGCTCAGTATGCACTTGGGCTGCAGATCCACTCCAAACAAGAAGTAAAACAATGCCTGCTATGTGTGTGTTTGTGTGGGTATTGCCTGTAGAGAGAAGGTCAAGTACTGCTGATGTAAGGTGCCAGAAATACTGTGTTTTGGATCTGTGTGTGAGGAGCTGGTGTAGTGATGTCTAGGGAATTGTTGGCATGTGTGTATGGACACATTCAAGGGGTGTCAAGTCTGCATGTCTTTGCATAAAAACAACTGCTTGGTATATGGCAACGATTGGATGGAGACCAAAAACCGTGGGCCAGGAAAAAGGATATGTACTATCAGATAAAAACACACAGAGAGAGAGAGAGGGGGAGAGAGAGAAAGAGAGAGAAATCACCGTAGTAATGGCAGGCTCTGAAGGTTTGTGCTGATACAGCACTTGGCATTTTCAAAGACGTTATCATCATGTGACAAATTCACTGCTGAGGGTATAAACATTAACACCCACTCGCACCAACAAATGTGACTCACTAATGATGAGACCATCCTGAAAATGCAGAGAAACCCACAATCAGCAAACTGAAAACATAAGAAGACATTCAGTAAGTGGGTTATAAATAGTTTAATGGATTATTTAATCTCATAAATACAACGTATAGCTTATAAAAAGCATAAGTCACAGGAGAAAACAGGAGTTCCAGTAGTTTTGTGCAAATACAACTCAATAATTTGAACTTTCACACACTTTTGTGAACCTATAACATTTTGGCACTTTTCAAGCACAACCATTTTCACCAGTATAACAGTATGAACTCCAAACATTGGGTATTCTGAGGTAAAGTCGTAAGAATTCATTACTTCTGTTCATGTATCTTCTCTCTAGAACTAAAGAAGTTCAGAAATATCTTAATATTTGTCCGCAGTCTGGATGGAATGAGAAACGTGCTCATTGTTGTGCAGGCAATAACATACGGACTATTCCTATTTTAGGACTGGAATTCTTTACTTCAGGCTTGTTCCCTACCGAACACCTTGAGCAGCAATGTAAATTAGCCCTTAGGTTTCTGTTTTCCATAATAAGCTCTTCACACCACCAACTGTAACCTGATTAGCATAACAAGTGCAATCAAGTCTCTGTCATCTGTGATGGAAAATTCTCATATGTTGGTACAGCCAATATAATCCAATACCTGAGAGCATAAGAAAGAAGTCTTCAGCAAGAACAGTCTCTGATGGCCCCTGCTGATTTTTAGGAATGAACAGATTTCACAGACTGGTTAACAGATGGGAGTCTGTTGCTTTGGTCAGGAACAAGCCCTCAGCACATAAAGCAAGTTTAAGATATTGCTGAATAATATTACTGTTCCAACAGAGGTCAAAGCCAAGACATCTATGATTATAGATTTTATTTTTTTTGGTAAAAAAGTGCTTCAGTTTAATGTATGACCTTTTGGAACACTGATGTGACCCTTCAGCTAGCAAAAAAATATGTTTTTTTCCTTTAATCCAAACAAATTTTCACATATAAAAGGCTAATTCTTTCTTGGACACCAAACTCTGTTTAGTCCTCTAACCTCAGCTCCACAGATACAGTGGTCAGGGAAGACGTGGCAGGCAGTTATAGGGACAGCCTGGAGGGCCTCACTGGGGTCTGCCTCCAAAAAACTAAAGACTGACCGCATTGGCAAATTTGCATTCATTTATCCAATTGTAAATAAGATGTCTTTAAAAGAACACCCATCCACTTAATCCAGGCCTAGGCTTTGCCCTGACACTGACTTGTATTTATTTATAGTTTTGCTTTGCTGCCCTCCAGTGCCCTCTCGCCGGCCAGCATCCGACCTTTCACAAATAAGACAAACACTCTGCTTATCCTTTCACCAATACTGCTGCTCAACTGTGCCTGGAAATGTGCCTGTTCCTCTTAGCCAAGGCACTTCAGTCAGCCTAATAGGAAGCCTCTGAAATAAGTTACTGGAGTAAAACATACCCCTAATTTAATCAGGTTTTTTTGCATTTTAAATTCACAGCCTTATAAAAATACACCTTTTCCTCTCTCTGTGTAATTCAATTCTTTTTATATATGCAAAATAGAGTTTTTTCCCTCTCTTTGTTGTACCAGTTTGGTGAAAGGCAATTGTGTTATAAATATAAATATACCTCAGTAAGACACATTAACACATGCAGATAGTATGTGCTAAAAATGACTGCTACTCTGAACTACATATTAAAGAAGTGTTATGGAGCCCCATAGCCCCAGGACAGCTGCTCTGTGTGTCTGAGAAGCAACAGAAATGGTCTCGCCCACAGAGCAACTGCTCAGTGAAAAAGCTCGGTCAGTCAGGCAACCTGGTGTGAACTCGTCTGACTTCACCTTTTACTGCACAGTGGACACACGTACTCATAATAACCTGCACTTACAGAGTTTATGCTAAGACAAGTGTGCTATCTCGCAGCAAACTGCGTTTGACTGCTGAAAAGATACGAAGTGCTAAGTCTTCTTGGTGACAGTGTCGTGTGCCATATTGTAAATCTCCATAGCAACAGCGACAGTAGCACACCTGTCGAGCATATCAATGACCACAGCAACTGTTACATACTCTTATACTGACTATGGTGAGAGATACGCTAGCGCACAGAGTGCTAACACGTGTATATGTATAATTCCACTACTATACCCTTTATTCTTGCAGCACAGAGAGGAGCAGCAGTGTCTGAATTTCTTTGGAAGTGCATTCTCCCTTTCACAGCAAACATTTCTTTCATTTAATATTCACTTTTGATGCGCTATACTTCAGGCTTCTTTAATACTCGTCTTATAGATGCCAATATCAGAATGCATGTTTGAGAATGACTGTTTCTCCCCTGCTGTGTGTATTTAGTTTGAGTAAACATGCATAGAGGAGTGAAACCCCAGGTGAAGAGCTAAATCTGCCTGCAAACCACATGACGCATTAGATTCACCGCTACAGGCTCTAATAAACACGCATTAAGCACAATTTAGTCAAAGAAAGTTAATATCCGACTCTCCTCAACCCCTACACACATTAATTGGAAAATAGGCTTGATAAGGCCTTCATCCCACATGGAGACAAGGCTCTACTTTATTGCTACACATCAAATACTAATTCTACAGCCCAAGCTCCCACTCAACTGAAAACTCAAATTCCCACCAATCTCTGTGTGACTATTGCCCCTTCCGTAACCATCTTGCCCTTACCGCAAATCCAACCCCCCCAACCTGGTGGAATTTTCTTGTTTGGCCACTTCAGTTGTCTGAACTCTGTCATAGATGAGAGATGATCACCACAGCTGGAGTCTACAGACTGATGGAACATCACATCTGTCTCCCCATCTGCACTCCCCTGGATGTGGGCTTCTGAGCCTTCTCCTGTTAGTGCAAGTTTGCCCCTGCTGACACTCTGTGTAAATAGTAGTGAAATTACCTCTCTAGCTATAGCGATATCTACAGGAACTCCTCACTAGTATATTCACATTATATACATTATGCTGAAGTTTACGAGAAAGCGAGAATTGAACTGAAGAGTACCCAAATCTGTCATGTTGTTATGTCCCAGCAATACTAAACCTACACGTAGAGTTATGTGTGAACAGATTAATACATTAGAGTAGAGAGGCTTGTAGAGAGCACAAAGATCTCCACAAGGTGGTTAAGATGATCTTAGAAATATATTGCCACAAATTATGAATGTAGCATAAAGTTTTTATGACTATTTTATTATACATATGAACTCGTGCCACATTTTAACATGCACTCGGTTTCTTCTCATTATGTTAAATGTATTATTTACAGAAGGAATGTCTCTCAGGAAGTAGTACAGAGTGGTAGTGAGCTGGGTGAAGATCTCTCATCATCTCTACACTGCAGTGATTTTCCCTGAATTTATGGTGTGGATTTATGAAATGGCCAACCCCTCCCTCCCCCAGTGTCTTAGTTATGCCCTTAATATTGTGTGGATAATAGAGTGAACAGCTGATTGGAGACATCATTGAACATGGAGTGATCCCACATTCTGTGCTAAAAAGGACAAAGGAAGAACTCTAGTCAAAGAGATCCCTGGGTGCATACAGGTCCACCTCACTGTTAAAGCACTCAATCTCCTTATTGGCCTCCTGCAGATATTCCTCTACAAACTGGTCCATTACTGAATACTCACATGTAAGGAAGCACACAATGCAAACAGTGACAAAACAGTACACACATGAAAACAAATAAAGATTCTCCAGAGAGTAGTGTTTTCACTAAAGGATACAAGGATGGAAGTTCTGCTTCTCTCCAAAGAAACTGACAAACTGATGGCCATTATAGAAGTAACCAGGAGGGAGTGGTTCCAGGTGCCTCTTCATCTATAAACAGATCAACATATTAATGTATAAAAATAAGCACACCATGGAAATTGTTGGCTTTTTTGACATGTTTGGACAAGCAAACATTTGCTCATTTATGAAACAGTGCTAATTAATAAAGTTGATATACCTGAACAAAACCACAAGGAAAATGATCTTTTTCAATCATTCATTTGATAGAAATATCAATAGTGATATTCTTCTGTGGAAAAAGTAAGTACACCCTTGGCGTTAGAAGCAAGAAGTATTGCCCCCTTTAGCAGAAATAATTTCTTGTAGGCATTTTGCATAATTGTCCACCAGGCTTGCTGGAATGTTATTTTAACACTCTTCCACGCAATAATCTTTCAGTTGCAAGATGTTTGAGGGTTTCCTTGCGATGTACTGCCCGTTTCAAATCCCCCCACAACATTTCAATGGGATTCAAATCTTGGCTTTGACTTGGCCATTCCATAACCCTCCATTTCTGTTTTTTGAGCCATTCCTTGGTGGATTTGCTAGTGTTCTTAGGAACATTATCTGGTGAAAGGTTCACTTTCGGTTCAACTTCAACTGTTGGACAGATGGCCTCACATTATCTTCAAGCACTCGTTGATATGATGTAGAATTCATATCTTAAATCAACAAATGCAAGCTGTCTAGTCCCTGAGGCAGTGAAGTAACCCCAACTATAACATTTCTACCACCGTGCTTCACAGTTCGTATGAGGTGCTTCTCCTTAAAAGCTGTTTTTGATCTGTGTCAAACATGTCTGCTGTTACTGTGGACAAACAACTCTATCTTTGATTAGTCTGTCCAGAGCAGATTATTCCAATAGACCTGGTCTTTGCCTATATGCTGATTAGCAAAGTGTAGTCTTGCAAAGGTTTTTTCCTGGCATGCCCCACATACAGGTGAAATTTGTGCAATCTCTTTCTGATTATAGATGCATGCAGTTTGACACCAACAGTTGCAAAACGTACTAGCAGATCCTGTCATGAAATTTGGGGGCTTTTGGAGACCTTGTCCATCAGATGGTCTGCTCTTGGGCTGAATTTGCTGGGACGGCCAGTCCTGGTTAAATTGGCAGGCGTTTGAAATCTGTGCCATTTGTAGATGATTTTCCGTACGGTGGAACGATGAATTTCAAATAATTTGTAGATCATTTAAAATCCCTTGTCAGACTCATAGACATCCACAATCTTTTTTTCTGAAGGCCTTACAGAACTCTTGAGATCTTGGCATGATGACACCACACACCTCAATAACAAAGGGAACACCAGACACTAGATATGAGAGGGGTATAAATAAGACAGGTTCCACCTGCACTCCCTAAGCAGGTTCTAATCACCGTCACCAGATTCTTCAACACCTGATTCTAATATTATGGATTTGAACGTGTGAAAATTACTACAAAATGTCAAATTTCATGGAGTGTATCAACTTTATTAATAAGCACTGTTGATCAAATGTTTGCTAGTCCAAATATAACCATTTCTATGGGTGTACTTATATTTTTTTCCATCATTCATTCCTCTGTTTTCTCCAGCAGTGTATCAAGATAGAGTGATCACATCAGGAGTGCTGCCAAAAGGGTTTACTTCCAAACCTTTTGCATGAATATGGCTTTATTTGTAAACGTGCAGGATTTTACATTTAATACAATAATGGAATATTAACTGATGCTACATTACATACATTATATAATCCTAATCTTAATCCTAATGCAATCCTAACTTAACCCTAAACCTAATCCTACAATGCAAGTATGGATATAGCATTTTTTAAAATGGATTCTAGCCAAAAAATGGGCATAAATCTTAATGTATATAATTTCAAAGAATTGTTTTTTAAGTACTAATTTATGACTGAGTACATTACAATTTACATTTATGTAGTCACTTCCAAATTTATTGGCACCCTGGTACAATTTGATTGTTCAAAATAAACATCATTGAAATTTTCCAGACAAAAACAGTAAACAAAAAAAAACTTCTCTTTTACGTAATGATATATACTGTACAATTTGTATGACAAAAATACTCTCAAAAACATGCATTTCGTAAAAGTCTCAAAGCATATATAAGTGCTCCAGAAATTCTGTTTTTGTGATTGACTTTTACATTTACAGCATTTAGCAGATGCCTTCATACAGAGCAACATAAACTTGCATTATAGTTTTGATATTTACATCTATGAGATTAAGCAGACATCCTTATCCAGAGTGATTTACATTTATCTCATACATACAACAGCAAGGACCTTAAGGACCTTACTAGCTCAATAGTTCAAGATCTAGGAATACCATTGAGCTAAAACCCTGTTACAGGGGCAGTTAATACAGACACAAGACAGGTTGGGTCGATGGATTCATGCTTTTGGCACCAAATTCTGAACTTACTATCTGTGCGCATCAGCAGAAATCGAGATGCATCAGACCAGGCTATGTTCTTACAGTTTTCTGTCCAGTTTTGTTGAGCCTGTGCACACTGTTGCCTCAGCTGCCTGTTTTTGACTGACAGAAGTGGAACCCGATGTGGTCGTCTGCCATTGTAGCCGATCTGCTTCAAGGTTCAACGTGTTGTGCATTCTGAGATGCTTTTCTGCTCACCACAGAGTGGATATCTGAGTTACTGTAGCCTATCTGTCAGCTCAAACCAGTCTCCATTGATCTCATAAACAAGATGTTTCTATCTGCAGAACTGCTGCTCACTGTATGTTTTTTTTTTTCTTTACTGCAACATTTTAAGTAAACGCTAGAGACTACTGAGTGTGAACATCCAGGGAGATCAAGAGTTATACAAATACTCAAACAAGCCTGTCTGGTGCCAGTAATCATGTCAGGTCAAAATCAGTGAGATCACATTTTTTCCCCATGGTTGATGTGAACATTAACCGAAGCTGCTGGCCTGTATCTGCATGATTTTATACACCGTCGTCACATGACTGGCTGATTAGATAATTGCATGAATAAGTAAATGTACAGGTGTTCCCAATAAACTGCTCGGGGAGTGGGTATATTTAAGCATGTTATGTTAATGTTTTGCTCATTCCAATAATTCTGGACTTGACTGTTGTAAGCTATGTGAAACAATAAGAGCTCAGTGATGTTAAGCTCAATGTCTCAGATGAAATAATTCAATTTTATTTATATAGCACTTTTACCAATAGACATTGTCTCAAATCAGCTTTACAGAAATATATAAACGCAGGATACAGATTTTAAGTGTGTGAATTTATGCCTAATGAGCGAGCCATTGGTGACGGCGGTGAGGGAACAACTCCCTAAGATGATATGAGAAAGAAACCTTGAGAGGAACCAGACTCAGAAGGGAACCCGTCCTCATCTGGGTAACAACAGATGGTGTGAAAGTAAAAGAAAGTTCATTATGGTTATAATATGAAGTCTGTTTGTTGAACTACTCCATTCTTCACCAAAGGAGACCTGAGTGCAAAACTGCATGTGGTTATTGCAGTCCAAGCGGTACCATCCTAAGCAATTTCCAGGCTGTAACCTCCAGTTGATGAGAGCTACATCCAGAAGTAGGGCATCAGTCAGGTCTGGAGAGCAGAAAGGGTCAAGATCACAGGCATCTCCATAAAATCATGTGTGGCTCGACTAAACATGGTCTCAATGCTTAATGTTATGGTATACTGCCCTGGAATTTTAGCGCAGTAAGGAGTATATTCAAGGGCGTAGATTTAGTTTGAACATTGGTTCATTGAACATTGGAAGTGTGGGTATGCTTCCAGATATTTTTTTAAATAAGAAAAATACATTTTAAAAAATCAGCTTTGTTATATGTGCAGTGCTATTGGATCATTTCTTTCTGCTTATTTATCTAATCTATCTATCTATGTCTTTTACATGCCACTGTAGTCCTTTTGAAAGGGAAACATATACAGTAGTGAGCTCTTGCACAACTGTCAAGTTAACTTTATGTAGTGCTTTTCACAATACAGATTGTAACAACTGTAAACTTGTGATTAGGATACACTTACACATATTTACAGAACAGTGAGTATGATTCTACAGTTCAAGTGAAAACTTCAAATATCTGCTTGCGTCTCTCACAACCAGCAACAAATTGTTGGCACAGCAACTTCTTATCCAAGAGGTCCAACTTGTCTTGTTGGACATGACAAACTGTCACATGATTTTGTCTCTTTTGTGACATACTTGAGCGTAGATAGGTTTTCAACCATCTAAGGGCACTAAAGCTCCTTTCTGCTTCAGAAAATGAGACGGGTACAACCAGGAGCAACCTGACAAGAGTTTCCACTTCACTGAAATGGTCACAGACTTTCATTGACAAACTTTGTTTGCTGCCTCCATACTGGATCCATGTCTAAACATGTTAACTGAACTGCATGGAACTGACTGTTGATCTCAGCATACTCACCACACACTGAATCAATTTATCCAGTCAGCAGAGTGTTCTCTAGTTTCTGCAGGGTTGGTATACCTTCCTGCTGAAAATGTTCATTGAGCTCTGCCTCAACAATATCAAGCACCCAATAAAACTCATCTCGGTAATGCTCTGTTGGCGTTTATTTGCCGTATGTGCTTGCTTCTACCCTAAAATGCTTAGATGCTTGTCTTAGTTCTGGGACTTTGATAGCCTCTATGTTTAGAGAATCTCAGTTGCTTGCTCAAAAGACATTGAAAGGCTTCTTAATTTCTTTTACCTTTCAAAACAGACTGAACACAAGAAACAGCAACTTTCATGCCAGAGAGTTTGTGTTTTTCTTTGGAGAGAAGTATTCAAACATTCCAACTCTCCAATCACACCTCCTGCCTACACAAGACCCAGTAAGGTCTTTCCTTTCAGAAACTGTTGGTGCAGTCCAATGGCTGTGGATGCACTAGGAGCATTGCTGTTTGACATTTCCTCTAAGGACGTGAGTACAGAATCATACTGCTTGGGAACAGATATCATTGCTTGGTGTTGTACTGTCTATCGTGTTTTTGCCAGAGGTTTTACAACAGCAAAAAAATAATAAATAATAATAATAATAATAAATCCAACCATGTTGGCTACTGTCTATTCTAATCAGTATTCTAATTTTTGTTTGTTATTTTTTTTACCAAATAAACATTTTTCTCAATAATGAGAAAAATATCTTAACGATGTATACTCTTAAAGATGTATATTGCAGATTATCAAACAGTCATCGATATTTCCGTACTTGTCCCTATTTTCTTGCCTGCTCATTTGAAACAGCAGCCTGTCTGCTGTCTTCCCCTGTTCCTCACTGTGATACACATAAGCCAATAACAACAACAACAACAACAACAAATGGCTCTTTCTACTGACAACTTAAAAATGAACTTGATGTAATATAAAGCTGTATACTGGAGTCTTTAAAATGTTTTAAGACATTAAAGTATAACCTAACGTTATGTAAAGCTGCTTTTGAAGTGCCGTGAAAATCATGATACAAATAAAAATGATTTTCCTATAATGTTTTTATTATTATTATTATTATTATTATTGTTATTATTATTATTATTATTATTATTGTTATTATTGTTTGAATGGCATCATCTTGACCTGATCAACTTTACCTCCTCTCCCTCTTCTGACTGATCTACCCTGCTTGAATCTGATATAAAAACATTTTCAAAGCTTATAGACCACATAACTTTATTACATTTATGCATAATTTGATCAAGTCTAACATCATAGCTGTGAAATGATTAATTTAAAAAAAATTACAGAAAGTATCGGTTAAATATGTAATTAAAAGTGTCAGTTAATAAGTGAGTCACTTGAATCGTTCATTTAGCTGACTGGTTTAAAAACACAGATTAATTCAGGAATGAAACCTGAGTGTGATGCTCACAAGAGTGTGTTGCTCAACGGTCCTGACCTGGCTTTGTTGGGAACTATTTTCTTTTGTGAGATAGCAAAAATATTGTGTATTGTAGTGCCCTGGTATGGACTGGTACCCTGTCCAGGGTGTACCCCGCTTTGTGCCCGATGCTCCCTGACATAGGCTCCATTTTCTCCATGATGCTGAAAATTAGGAAGCGGTAGAAGATGGATGGATGGATTGTGTGTTGTATGTCACTTAACATTATGTTCTAGAAAACGACACTCTTGCTCCTGTGATATTGCTTAACTATAACTCTTCCAGTGTGAATAATCATGCTGTTGATAATTATGGGAACTATTTTAAAAAATAACTAACATAACAGAAGGCTGTTTGTGCAAACTTTGTTATATTGATTGTTATGGCTGAACTGCAATGTCGAGTGTCGTTAGCTAGATTACACTTTCATATCATACCTTCTCTGGCTTCTCAGTGTATATTTTATTCTTTTTTTCTGTCCCTCTTTGAACAGCAGTGCACAACACTTTGCAGGACAGCACTTCTCTTCATTATAAGAGGTGCTGCCTGTGCTGCCCTGTCAATCGAGCATCATAAAGAGCTCAGTCATCCCTGTGCTGGAGGACTAGTGGGTGTTACCAATTTGTGCAATGGAGGTGAACTTAAATATTTTTATCTGATTTATTATTATGACAGACTCACATTTAATTCGCAACAAAGACTATAGTTACAAATTAAATCAGTTTTGTGCGATCATGATTAATATGGGGGGGTGGGGTGCTAGATTTACACATCACCCACCCCACACCAACAAACTACGCCCCCTGAGCATATTAAAAGTGTACGCGAAGTGGCGCACTAGTCTGGAACACGTTTGGTTATTCTAGTGCGTGAAGAGATTTGCGGAGCAGTGAAGCAGAAACAGGGGGCGTGGCTTCAGGGTGAGAGTAGACTACGCTGAAAACACCAGTGGCATCATTAGGGAAGAGAACCTGCTACTGATCTGCTGCCATATTAACTCTGTATCGCAGGAGTAATCGGTGAATTAATATCGTGGGGTTTTTTCTTCTTCCTATTTAAAAAAAATACAAATAAAATCCCGTTTCTCATCTTCACCGCCTGATCAAACCGCCACCCTGAAGTTCATTGTTGTGATCTTGGCCGCCGGGATGGTGGCATTTGTCGGAGCCGTAATCTGCATCATCGCCGCGGTGCACGGCGGCTCTCCTTCTCCCGCAGCCGCCGCGTCGACCGCCGCACAGCCGCTCGCCGATAATCAGTCCCTGACTGCGGGTTCGAGTGTCCTCACCTTTCCATCAGGCTCCGTGGCCCAGGCAGGACCGATGGACGCGCTCCATGGCAGCGGAGAAAGAAACAGCCCGGAGTCTCCAACCTTCTACGGGATCACGGGTGTGAGAACGGGAGGCGATGGCGGGGAGCAGCAGGTGGTAACAGTCAGCAGGCTGATCTGTACTCCGGTTCCGGCTGGAGAGTGCAGACCGAAAGGCTACCAGGCTGACGATCAGTCTGTGTATGCGGGGGATCTCCGCGCCACAGCAGAAGAACTCAGGCGCACCGTCGAGCAGCAGGAGGAAGAGATCCGCGCCGAGCAGCGCACTATCCGCGAGCTCACCGGGAAACTCTCTGTCTGCGAAAGCGGAACACACAGGAGCGAGGGCTTACGGGCTGGGAGGAGGGACAGCAGAGACGGACTCATGATGCAGGACGAAGCAGGACCGCCTGCACTCACCGTCCGGGAACTGGAGAGAGCCATCATGCACATGAAGGAGCGCATCGAGAAACTGGAGGTACACAGATAAACAAGCTGTTCTTGGTGGGGTGGGTTCACAAATTATTTCAAAAGATCAAGCTGGTAAACACATAACAGTAGTTACACTGAAAAAACTCAATGTAGCATTTACATTAAACACACATACACCCCATGCACTATTTTCCATTACAGAATCATGCCTGATTTTAATGCAGTGCCGCCCGAGGGCCCGAAGAGTACCGGTA
>JAOUWY010000062.1:14452054-14464139 GCA_025728095.1 Prietella phreatophila | reverse complement strand
TGTGTGTGTGTGTGTGTGTGTGTGTGTGTGTGTGTGTGTGTGTGAGAGAGAGAGAGAGAGAGAGAGAGAGAGAGATGTGCAGATGAAGGATAGAGATATCTGACAGTTTTGACCTTGTAGATACGTTTTACAGGTCCTTATGAGAAAAAACTGATTTTGTTTTGTTTGTTTGTTTGTCTGTTTGATTGTTTTAACAAAAAATGCAACCTTAATTAAAAAAGAAAATACCAAAAATTAAACATGTCAGAAGGTTTTTGAGGTTAACCTTACTGAGGTTAAGGTTAGGGTTAGTATTAGGTGTGGCCTAGAATTAATTAGCTGCATTAACAATTATGTCAATAGAAGGTCCTCACAAGGATAGAAACTCAACAGAATGCTTCCTTATTAGAAAGTTTTCAAAATAAAGACAATCCATAACTATCAATAAGAAGAAGCGCTACACCAGCACAGGAAACTTACATTTCGTCTTTTATAGAACTTTAACTCAGAATTAACTGATGTCTCTGGCTGGGGTCAGAGGTCAGTGTGCTCCACTCAGGATTGTTTGGGAATGACAGGCAGAAGGAAGTATCTCCTAACCAATAGGAAGAGGAAGCATTTACTCACTCAACACACTGAAGATGGGCTCTCATTCCTGCCTCTCAGGATTCATTTGTCATCTTTAATTTCACATGCCATGAGCTTTGAATTGTATTTTCAACATCTCCTGCAACCTATAATACACTAGCTATTAAAAGTGCATTGATTTAGTGTTTTTTAAATCCATATTTTAGGAAGGTAATCTTTTTAAATTAATTACAAAAAAAAAGTTGGGATGCTGTGTAAATTGTAAATAAAAACAGAATGCAATGATTTACAAATCTCATAATCCTATATGTTATTCACAACAAAACATAGAAAACATCTCAAATTTGTAAACTGAGGAAATGTACCATTTTAAGAAAAAACTAAGGTAATTTTGAAGTTGATGGCCACAACACATCTCCAAAAATTGGGACGGGGCAACAAAAGGCTGGAAAAGTAAATGTTAGTATAAGCTGGAGGTTAATTGGCAACAGGTCAGTAACATGACTGGGTATAAAAAGAGTATCTTAGAGAGCTTTCAGAAGTAAAGATGGACAGAGGTTCACCGATCTGTGGAAAACTGCGAAAACAATTTGTGGAACACAAAATTGTGAAAATTGTGAACCTCATCATCTTCCGCACATAATATCATCAAACGATTCAGTGAATTTAGAGAAAACTCTGTGCACAAGGGACAACGGTGAAAATCAATATTGCATGTCTGTGATCGTCGGGCCCTCTCAGGCAGCACTACCTTAAACACAGACATGATGCTGAAATGAAAATCACTGCATGGGCTCAGAAACACCTCCAGAACTCATTGTCTCCAGAACTCAGACTCATACCATCTACAAATGCTGCTTAAAGCTCTAGCACGCAAAGAAGAAGCCATATGTGAACATGATCCAGAAATACCACCATCTTCTTTGGGCCAAAACTCATTTAAAATGGACTGAGTCAAAGTGGAAAGCTGTTCTGTGGCCAGACGAATCGAAATTTTAAATTCTTTTCGGACACCATGGACGCCGCGTCCTCTAAACTAAAAAGGTCTAAAGAGGAGAGGGACTAGCTGTCTTTTCATCAGCTCTCAGTTCAAAAGCTTGCGTCTCTGATGGTATGGGGTACATTAGTGCCTATGGGATGGGCCGCTTGCACATCTGGAAGGTATATACAGGTTTTAGAGCAACATATTCTTCCATCCAGATTCCATCCCATCTTTACTTCTGAGAGACTCTGCCTCTCTAAGATGCTTTTTTTATTATTATACCCAATCATGTTATTGACCTGTTGCCAGTTAACATAATTAGTTGCAAAATGTTCCTCCAGCTCTTTCACTTTTTGAGACATTTTGCTTAATTCAAAATTACCATATTTTTTTTCTTAAAATGGTACAATAGTACATATCAAGATTTGATATGTTTTCTAATGTTCTATTGTGAATAACTTATGAATTGATGACCTTTGCAAATCATTGCATTCTGTTTTTATTTTAAGCCGTTGTCTATTTGTGTCATACTAACATGCCATAGCAGTTGACCTTTAGGTCTATATTCACCATTTTTTGTATTTATTTTTTTGTTAAATCATTGTTTTTTTTTCAGCCTACTTGTTTCCAATTTTGGAAATTGAGTAGCTTAAGAGTAGCTGTCACTCAACACCACCACTCCGACACCTCCCTGCACTTCTCACACCTCTATTCAGGTGTTTAAGGAAGTAGGTAGAGGAGTATTTGGTCGTTCTTTTCACCTTATGAATGTAATTCATTAGAATGGCATCACTAGTCTTCTGCATATTCATCAGTAAGATATACCAGTGTCTTGAATGTAGTTAATAGTTAAGACATTGGTAACATGAAGTAGCTATGGGTTTTACAAATATGTAAGATCAATATAGATGCAGCATAGTGATGTTTATTATTCCATGGCCTCGATGATTTTTCAGTTGATTCTTCTCCCAATTATTCTGTATTCTGTATATATTGTATACAGTGGGGTCCAAAAGTCTGAAACCACATTGAAAAATCTAGGATTATATACATTTAAAATTGGAAATAAACAGAAGGTTTTAGAATTTTGAAATCCATCCACTCATTTTCTGTACCGCTTATCTTACACAGGGTCGCAGGGAGTCTGGAGCCTTTATATTGTATCCCGGGGAACTTGGGGCACGAGGCAGTGGATACTCTGGATGAAGGGCCAGCCCATCACAGAGCACAATCACAAACACACACACACACACACACACACACACACACACACACACACACACACACACACACACACACCCCTATGGACAATTTGGAAATGCCAATGAACCAACAACGCATGTCTTGGACTTTGGAATACCGGGAGGAAAACCTCAAAGCATGGGGAGAACATACAAATTCAATTTTGAAATATTTTAAACAAAAATAAATAAATAAATGTTCAATATCTTGAAATATATTATATTGAATATTCTGCATTATTTCTAGGTCTCTATTTAAATGAAAACAAACGTGTGATATTGAGCATGTTCATGCCTAATCTCTTCTAATATGTTCTGTGTGTTCACGTGTTCAGATGACACTGATGAATTTGATCTAAAATGGGGATGAGTAGGGATACATTTATACATTTTAAAAATGTATATCCAGATTTGATATATTTCTGTAAAGCTGCTTTCTGACAATGTCCATTGTTAAAAGCGCTAGTGAAATAAAATTTAATTGAAGTGAACTGAAACGTTTTGCATGTACACGCTTCATGTACACGCTGTCATTAAAGCAAAAACATTTTTTTAATAAATAAATAAAAAGACAGACATACCAAATAGTAACAAACTCTGAAATTCATGTAAATATTTCCGATTCTACTTTTCACTCAAGTTGTTGTCAATAATATAATTTGTAAGGAGAATTGTTGTATAAATTAAAGAACAATGCAAAATAGAAGTCTTTTTAGTAGTGCTCTCAGACTTTCGATCCTCACTGTATGTACAGTAGGTTGTTCCTTAATTAAAACACCCCACGATGGAGGGTCACATATGGGTTCCACTCAAATGACCAAATTCTGCCTGTCATCACAGCTAATCTGCCACTACATTCTGTTAGCCTTTGCATAATACAACAGTTTAAAGGAAATGTACTAGTTTCTTACTCTGTTGGTTCTGGGTCTGAACTTCTGATATGTGGATCCTTGGAGAGGTGAAGGAGTGGTGGGGGTGCCCTACTGATCTATTGATAGCCCCATGGGACTGTTGTGTGGGCCTTTGGGGGTGTCGTTAGAGATCCAGCTGATGAGAGAGTGGCATTGTGTGATTCCCTTTCTCAGTGAGGTGTTTGGAAACTGTCTTAACAGCCGAAGTTTCTGCCACAGGCTAAAAACGCTTTACTCTAAACAAACAAAACTTACCTCAGAGTCAGAACCTCTAATGGACACTCAGGGATTTGTGTTACCAGCCTAGTACTGTCCACCAAATTAACCTTTAATCCTCTCACTCGGGATGTTAACCTGCCTGGGCCTCAGGGCAAAGGAGTTTTAATCACTCTTCCAGAGCTACTTTTGCTGACATTTAACTTTGAGTTGTGGAAAATAAGAACATGAAATGCTGTTTCTGTAGCGGGAACAGGTTTTAAATGTCTTTAAATTGTGTGCTGGTTATTGTATTTATCCTAGCATACATAATTCCTTGATTAGTTCACTGGCACCCTGTCCAGGGTGTACCCTGCCTTGTGCCTGATGCTGTCTGGGTTAGGCTCCAGGATCCTCGTGACCCTGAAAAAGAGTAAGCAGTAGAAGATGGATGGAAGGGTGGATGGATAGTTCACTAGTAGGAAAAAGTGTAGATACAGTGGGGTCCAAAAGTCAGGGACCACTACTGAAAATACTTCTATTTTGCATTCTTTTTAAATTTTATTTAATGCAACAATTTTCATTACAAATGAAAATGAGAATTTATTAGTATTAGAATTTCATTAGAATTTTTTAGTATTAGGTACATCCCCTTTTTGCTTTAACGACAGTGTGCACTGGAGCTGGCATGGACTGCACAAGTTCATGCAAGCTCTTATGATCCATTTTAGATGAAATCCAATCAAATGACCTCCGAACACATCCTTCAATAGAAGAGATTAGGCATGAGGAAAATCTGACCTACTGTAGAAAGTAGTTAACATGTTCAATATCACAAACATTTCTTACATTCAAATAGGGACCTAGAAATAGAGCAGAATGTTGAATATTAAATATTCAAAATATTGAATAATTAGTTCCTTTGTTTTAAATATTTCAGAATTCAAAAACCTTCTGTTTATTTCTCATTTTAAATGGAAAAAAAATCCCAGATTTGTCTTGTGGTCTCAGACTTTTGGAGCCTATTGTACATTAAAAAATAATAACAATAATAATAAAAACAGCCCTGAGACCATTATTAAATATAAGGCCAGCAAGAAATGGCTTTAGGAGGTATTGTTTACTCCGATAAAGCGTTGACCTTGATTCAGGATATTTACCATACTCTATGAGGAATGTTTTAAATGCTCCTAATGAGGTTGTGGGTTTTTTAAAGTAGTCATTTAGCCCTTTAAAAAACCTTTAGCTTCTTGCAAGGTTTGTTGAGATTTAGCCATGGTTTAAGTCGATGGATTCAACTCATCATGCAGTTATGAAGCCCTTCATTATTTGCAAATGCATTTTAATCTTTTTTTTTCTTTTTTTTCTTTATACATAATGGACCTCACATGGGATTAGTAATCACAGGCTACAACACACCACAATGAAGTGGGATAATGGTGGGATAACAAACAATGTGAAATTCACATGGCATGTTCAGTCTCAGTGCTGCACCCTGTTGGCTTCATGATGAAGTGAAGACTGAGAGAGCAACCAAGTTGGACTGTCTCAAGAGCATTCACAAGCACCAAGCACACTTAATGTATGTGCTCTACTGGAAACAAGCAGGCGTGATTACTTCAGATCCTGTTCAATCAAATCAACACTTAAATAGAACTTTTTCAACAACATGAAGTTGGTTAAAAGTAAAGATGCACCGATGTATCGGCTGATAATCGGTATCAGACGATAAATGCTATTTTTCCTGCTATCGGCTATCGGCCAATAGTTTGAAAACATCCAGCAATCAGGGCCAATTATATCCTGTTAATCAAAAGAGGGCAGGAAAACACATTGATTTCGTGTTGCTGAAGATGATGTCTCTTGTGTGGAATGACGACAAAACTGCAGTTTGTAATCACTGTAATCTCTGCACAGCAAAGATTTTACACCTGAAGTCAGCAGAAGTGAAGCGTACTGCTCCCGCACTGTTCGCTCAGAAATAAAGCGCCAGTACACCGTTGAAAGATTTAAGTGAAGATAGGTTGACAAAAAAGGTATATATTGCACAGAAATATATTTGTAGAGTAGTATATTTCATATCCAGTTAATGCTAATATTTTAAAAAGTTGATATTATATATCACCAGTTTGATGTTCATTGATGAACTAGAAATGCTTTTTGTTTGTGGTGAGTGAATGTGAAGCCTAACAGGAGGTTTTTTTAGAATTCAGTCAATGTTAATATGAATTAAAAACATTCAATAAGTTAATAAATCTTACTTTAATCTTCAGAGTTTAGTTCATGTGTTAATGTTAAATAGAGTAATGTGTGTTCTGTTTATGACACCAGTTACTGTGAAACAACTTGTTGAAGAATAGAATAGAATAAAATGTATATTTGCATTTCTTTCAGAATTGTGGAATTAATTATTATTCATTTAAAAGAAGGCATAAAAGGCATAAATATCGGTATCGGGTATCGGTATCGACCGATATGAGAAATATCAGAAATTTAGTATCAATGCATCGCTAGTTAAAAGGTCTTACCCAGTAACACACTAAAATTTAAAGAAATTCCAGAAATGATGAGTAAGAAGGTGATTGAATACATAAGTCAAGACTCGAAAGAACCACAGTGAGAGCCATTATCTCCAAATGAAAAACTCTGCACAGTAGTGAAACTTTCCAGAAGTGGCCGACCTTCCAAAATTTCTCCAAGAGCACACCAACTACTCATCCAGGAAGTCACAAAAGAGCCAAGAACAACATCAAAAGCACTACAGGCCTCTCTTGCATCAATAAATGTCACTGTTGATGACTCCACTGTCAGAAAGACACTGGGCATGGAAGAGTGGTGAGGTGAAAACTACTGCTAACCCTGAAGAACATTAAGACTCGTCTGAAATTTTCAAAAACACTCCTTGATGATCCTCAAACCATTTGGGAAAATGTTATGTGGACTAATGAGTCCAAATTGGAACTAATTGGAAGACAGGGGTCCCACAGTTGGCACAAACAGATTTTATGTTCAGATTTTATGTTAGATAACGTTTTTTGCTTCAATAAAAAAAGGAAAACTGTTTTGTGTGTTTATTCAGATTGCCTTTGTTTTATGTTGTATTTCATTTGAAGATCTAAAACTATTTAATATGATATGTACACAAAATCAGAAGAAATCACAGTACTGTATGTTGCTATGGCTTCTATACTGAGAGACTGGTAGGATTTTTGCCTGCACCTGTACCCCAAGGCAGTATGGGATAAAAAAAGGATATTCCTGGCAAAACTACTGTATTGGACCTGCAGCGAGTCAGACCTTCAAGACCACACACACACATCATGCATATAAGTATGCAAGTGTGTGTATGAGTACGTGCATATCTGTGTGTGGTATGGCATAGTTACAGTTATCACAAGTGGGAGTTTATGTGCCTAAAGAGATATTGTTTTGTGTGGCTGAGTGTGAAGCCCCTTACCCCTCCTCTTTCTCTAGGTGCCGTTCTCCACCTGTCCCCACCCCCCAGTGTCTCATGAACAATTCTGGACCACTTCCAGTCATGGGGGTTATTTTTAAACTCATATAATCTCCTGTGTTTCCTCCACCAAATCAGTCAACTGGGTGCTGTCTGAATTGCATTCACACAGCTCCTTCTCATATTATTGAATATCCCACTGATCAGTGCATAATAGCTACACTGAAGCAGAAACAATCCAACCAGTTTGGTAGCATTTGAGTGCATATATGCAGGACAGTATTTACTTAAATATCATAAGGAACAGACTGCAGCTGTACTACTGTATGTACATTATTATTAGCCAAGATGCTTTTTTCCCAGGAGGCAGTAATCCTTGTGCTCTCTCTCTCTCTCTCTCTCTCTCTCTCTCTCTCTCTCTCTCTCTCTCTCTCTCTCTCTGCTCCAGTGGTGGCCCTCAGAGGATGGCAGGATGATCCATCTTTCCTCAGTAATCCCACTTCCTTAGTCCTTCAGCAGTAGAAAGAAATTCACCTGGCACGGTTAAAACGTAGCTGTCTGTGACACACAGAACAAACGTCTAAGGTATAATGGAATCTGAAGCTAGAAAAGATCATGAAAAGTGTGATATCATGCTTTTGGAACATTGAATAGCTCTAGCTTATATATGCTATTGAAATAGTACACCTGTGAACTGTGTTTCATGTGCAGGTAGTATGTGGATGTGTTGGGATATGAACAAATGTGTCTTTGAAGTTGAAAGTTTTGCTCCTTTCAGGCGGGGTCACTGAGTGTGTGAGTGAGTGTTTATAATTGCTGTGGGAATGAATATGCTTGGGGGAACCCCGTGCTGCTAACTTACAGCCCATTTACACCCAACATTAGCACTCATGCATTGCAGCATACATGCAGGCTCCTGAAACAGCGCACATACACACATGCATGTAAAAGCAAAATATCCTCAGCATCCTCAGGCATGTACACTGGCTAGCACAGCTCAGCCTGTTGACGATCCCCCCCACCCCACCCCGTGAAAAAACCCCAACCCCATGTTCAATAGAATTGAGAGAGCAATGCCAAAAGTGGGGCTCATATGAATATAAAGCCTACTCCTCTCCCTCAAGCAGGCTATGAATGAAAAATGATGTCTTTCTCAGCAGTATGACTGACAGGTCAGATTCCCTGCACTCAGAACCATCTCCATTATTTTATATCATGGCAATAAAAACAAACAGGGAACAGCATGGATTCAGCCTGTCAGTCATAGATAACACATTCTTTTATACACAGCACCTGAGCTTTTTCCCCCAGCTAATTTGTTGAACATAGTTACAGTTGTCAAGGTCAAAGCCTCTGCCAGTGTTTACATTGGAAGGATTCGGTTCCTCCCCCCGAGGCATTATTATGGCTAGACGAGTCGATTGTCAATAACTGTCACCTTTCAAGAAGGAAGACCGCATCCATCTGCCTTTGCTTGCTATGTAATTAGCCAAGCAACTATCTCATCCAGACTGGCAGATATGCAGACTGGCAGCTGTGCCAAAAATGTGGCACATTGCGTGCCTGACCTTAACACATGGATGCCATACAGAACATTATTGCCTTGTTAGCCCCCCATTAAAAATGTTATTCAAATGACTCATGGTTCATAATATGCCCCATTAATAATGAATCAAATTATTATTTTTTTCTTTTCTTTGAGGAACGTCATCCAGTGTAGGTGTTTGAGCAGGTCGAAAACCTCGCATTTTCCCACCTGTTCCCCCGAGGCTGCATGAAATGCCTCTTACAAGCTAGCATGCTAAAAGATATATGGGAATTATTTAAGCAATTAATATAATGGTGATGGGCTAAAGAACAATAGAGGCAGTGTGTGACCTTTCAGGATGTTTTTCTCTGTGGTTTAGCTAAAAGAGGGTTCTTCCCTGCAAGATATTTGTCTTGTTAAGTGGCTTCCTTGGAGATCTTTCCGAATGATAAAGGTGTTAGCTGACCTAGAGCATATGCATACTGTGTGATCATTATCTGTTAAACTGTTCTCTGCTGCTACATTTCATTCAAAAGAATTGAAGAAATTCAATCAATAGATTTTATTAGCCATTTCTTATCACCTGAAGCACTAGTGGTTTGTTTACAATCTTCATAAAGAAGAAAAATTATTATCCTGATCACAATTCCCCCAATTCCAGAGGTAGGGAGTGTTTATACAAGGAGACCACAATCCATCTTTCCTAAACATTTGATAACCACAATGGATATGAAGCCATGCAGCTTAGTGCCTACATGAAGCATCACGAAAGACTTTGACAAATTCCTTCAAAGGAATCATCAACAAAGACTTGTGTGTATGGTAATGTAGTTAAGTAAGGGTAATGAAGCAAAAGCTAAATTAGTCGGCGCAAAACAGAGCATGTGGTTAGAACTGACTAAGGGCGTTTTCCTATAAGTGTGTTTCGCTAAATCTCAGCACTTCTTATTAGACAGCACACATTAATCTTGATGTGTAATAGTTGTCATAGTCATATGATAATATTAGCGGACTGTGTTTTCAGAATAATGTCACCAAAAATTTTTTGCAAGTAGAACAGAAAAAGACTATTATTAGAATGATAAAGAATCGGCACAGTAATTGATCAGCTATGGGACGAGGTACCACAGGGCTCAGTGTTGAGACCTGAGAATACTAGAATAGAATATTAATGAATTATACAAAATAATTAAGTAAAAATTGAATAATTTCTCAATGTTACGATATTAAAAAAAGGAACTGACTGACATCAGTTCACTTGTTGAAATATCTGACACTATTACAGTATGAGATTTAGGATTATAACAAACAGTGATATATTCACAATCTCTAAATTTTCCTACATTTCCTATTGTCTTGTTACAATTACAAAACTTTATACTGTAGTGGCTATACTCTGGTACATATATTTATTGTATTGAGGGTGCAATTGACGGGGTTTTTTGTTTGTCTTGTTCTCCATCATTGTCTCTGTGTTGTGTTAGAGTGAGTCACACACCTGAGGATTTTGTTTTTCTCAGGCCTCATTTGCGCCTGTCAGCAGTCACAGGAAGCCCCATATCCACCTCTGACATCCTGTGCCTCTCCACAAGAGTGATTTATCGGTGTGTCAAGCAGTCTAGCTCGGTCTTTTGGAAGCTGATCTTCAGCTCTGAGTCTATTTTGTTACACTGATGCTTCTAGAGCTCATGTGTCCATACATATGTACTGTTTTCCCAGAACTACATTACTGTTTTGCAATCATTAGTAACTGTGTGGCACATTTGCAATGTTTGTTTTCTCCTGCATGCTGTGTTTCTGAAATGACTATGTTAATTTCCATATTTAGATTTTTACAGTACTTTGTGGTACTAAATCTGACCCTCCTAACCCACACACACACTCAGACTGTTAGAAGTGGCAGGCTCTAACTTTAAGTTGTGTGTCTGTCAGCAGCGGAGACCGCTTTTGTTAGAGTCACTCTCCAGCTGCTTTGATTTGGGCCCGGGGTTATTTTTTAAAGCCTCGTGCTTCTCTTGCATCACTTCCCTTAGAGCACAAAAAAATGTCACTCTTTTGTCACTGTCAAGATGCTTTCATCTGTGAATTTTACATCCAAAATATTGTGTGTTGTTTTGTTGAATAGTCTAGATCAAGAAGAGAAATCCTAAAGCAAATCATGTTTATGTATTCAACCAGCAGTAAAATGTCATTTACCACAAATAAACCATTTACAACAAGTAGGATGAATTTCATAATGAATGTGAGGGATTACAGAGAAAGGCAAAAACAGAGACCAAACAGGAAATGAAAATAAATTTGTGAATTATAGAGTTTTTTGTGCTGTTTTCTGTAAAACTACTTGAGTTGGCGAAATTGCAGTTGTTTTACATGGCCTTTCCTAGTGACGTTTGTTGGTAAATAAAAACTTTTAGCTGTACTCACGTTTGATGCACATGAATCGAAGAAGTGATTGGCTGAATGCACATGGTGATTACATCACATGATGTGTCATGGCCCAAAGCTGTGGAAAATCTGCTGTAATTTTGAACAAAAATGCAAGATCCTGTGAATATTTTATGGAGTTTACTTGATTTTGTGTTCATGAATCAGTCTCATGGGACTGATTTGACAAGCTAATTAAAACACTACAGTGGGGGAAAGCTGTCATTACAAATAAAGGCTTCTTCACTAAGTATTAAATACATTTCAGTTAGCGTTTTCAATACTTTTTCCTGTGTTATTACACTTTATTACACATTTATTACACACTTTATTTATGGTCTTTAATGTGTGGATTTCTTTAAATGTGTGGATTTCTTGAGTTAATACGAAAATTTCATGTGAATAACCTTATTGGAAATATATTTACTGAAAATAATGTTGACGTGTTCAATACTTATTTCCACCACCGTATGTATATAAGGCTATGTAAAGAAAAAAATCCCACCACCAATCCACAGCACTTTCTTCAGAGCATACACTCTTTTAGTCTTTGAGAAATTATTACAATTATTATTAAACTTATGTAGCGTTTCCTCCTCACAGCTCCTGGTTCAGTCTCACACATTCTCCCTGTGTTCATATGGGTTCTTCTGGGTTCTCCAGTCCCATAGGGATATATATGGACTGGTGAACCTGACTAGGTTAAAGTGTGTGTGTGTGTGTGTGTGTGTGTGTGTGTGTGTGTGTGTGTGTGTGGGTGTGTGTGTGTGTGTGTGTGTGTGT
>JAOUWY010000062.1:14179770-14191173 GCA_025728095.1 Prietella phreatophila | reverse complement strand
AATGGAGAGTAAGGGAAGATCTCTACCTGCAATGCCTGAGCCTAAGAACCCCACCAGTATGAAACAGTTATCTGATTCACTGTGTGGATGTAAGGGACGAGGTGACGGAAGCACAGATCCCGCTCTTCTAATGGTTAAAGCTGCTACTCAGCTAGCAGCCACACCCCACGATGGTGTCCTGCAGAAGATGGGCAACCACACTCACGAACATCTGAAGGATCTGACATCTCGTTTCTTCAACGGTGAGCAGGAGACGGTGTCGAAGTTCTGCACGGCCCCTCCTGGATCACCCCTCCATAAAGCGGTAGAGTCTGGACCTCAGCATGGCAGCCCTCAAAGGAAGTCTGACTCCTCGCCCGAGCTCACACTCAAAATAACCAAACATTTGCCTAATGGAAAATCACCACCACCGTGCAGGTATGATGCCAGCTATGGGGAAGATATCACAGAGGAAACAAATGCAGCTTTAAGTTTAGCAGAAGGCATGCTGGCTCCTGCAAGTGCTACAAATGAAGGGAGCAAGCCGAGGGGACCAGTGAAAAAAGTGCCACAGAGCAGACGGCACCCCGTTGACCCTGCTGTTAATGGCTCTGAGAGATCAACTTTCACACAAATTATCGTAGAACCATGTGACAAGCCCAGTGAGTCATATGACCTTGCTCCTGACTCTGATGTCCTGACTTCTGAATCCAGTGATGCTATTGTGCCTTCCTGTGTAACTTCTAATAGCATGGTAAGATTTTGCTTTCAGTGTACACCCCACCACTTTGTTTCCAGTCTTTGTTTAATTCATGCCTTGCAAACAGTTGGGATGGTGGTTTAAAAAAAAAAACTGCATGTAGAGAATTGCATGCAATATAGGCCTACTACTGATTATAACAGTTTCTATGACCACAATATACAAGCCAAGCATGACCTTAATATAAGTTTTAAATTATTTTATCTCCCCCCCAGTCTATGTTGGATGCTGAGGGGGATAATAGCATTCAGGATGTGGATGATGTTAAAACATTAATAACAGAAAAGCAACCTCATGTGCAGTTTTCCGTGGGAGATATTGTCTGGGCTAAAGTTTCTGGATACCCATGGTGGCCATGCATGATCACTACAGACCCAGAGTTCAACCTTCACTTCAGGCAGAAAGGTAAGGGCTGGAGACAGAGTGGACATGTCAATTTAATTGTAGGAGCACAGGCACTTTCATTTAATGTTTATTTCTCTCTTCAACAGCAAACAATTGCAGGGGATTATTGTACCATATACAGTATTTTAGTGACACGCCAGAGAGAGGATATATCGCTGGAAAGAACTTGGTCATATTCTCTGATCAAGAGCAGTACCAGACACTGTGCTGTGGAAATAAAAAATCCACTTACGGCAAGAAGGTACTGATTTTGTTCACTCGCAGCCTGTTAAGTAAAGAGTATTTGCATAATCTGTGACTGATGCATTGAAACATCTTACCATTCTGTAGAAGCAGAAATGCCCTGAGGTACTATGTTGTAGAGCTATTAAATTTTTTCCTGCTCCATGTCTTCTTCAGCTGATGATTCCGCGTAAGGTGCGAATACCATGGGATACAGGCATCTCCCAGGCAACAGAGGCGGTAGCTTTACCTGTAGATGAGCGCCTGGCCAAGTTCAGCTTCACATATGAGGGCAGCCAGCCGCGGTTCAACTCTCGCATGCTGCAAGAACTTCAGTGCAAACAGCAACAACAGAGTTATGAGGAATTTCCAGATACACCTAGCCTCACTCCACCAGACTCCACTCAGTCCAGCCCCATCACTATACAGATACTGAGCAACCATTTTACTCCCTTCCTTCCCACCAACAGCAGCACTTCAGCAAGGAAAACACCCCTTGCTACTAAAGCACCTAAAGCCCCAGCCAGCAGGGGGCAATGGATCCAGAAGGAGCAGAATGTTCTTTTCAAAAGGAGAAAGAAAGTAAATCCTGTTGTAGTTCTCCCTCATATTGACTCTGTTGTACAGGTGAGTGCAGTCATGAATCTGTTACGTCCCCATTTAATTTGATTTTTCTTATTCTTTCCTGCTACAAATTGTACTTTTGTTTCAGGATATGCCCATTGCTGCAGATAAACGTGAGCCTAATAAGATGAAAATGAATAAATCTGGAATATTCACAAAAGCGTCCTCATTGAAACAGGTGTTGCATTATTTTGTCCTTATTCTATTATTACCAGTGTTATCCAGTGTGCTAGTTCATACATAAAATGTGTGTTTGTGTAGGATGTTCTATTTGCTGAAATTGACCCTCGGTTGAAGGTGTCCCAGAAGAAACAAGGAAAACTCAAACAGAAGTTTCCAGCTGCACCAAACCCCTTGAAAAGGAAGAAAATTAAGGCATCTGCTGTTATTGCTGAAAGACTGAATGCTGAATTGCTAAAGCCAGTGGTTTTGGGTGAGAATGTTGGATCTGCAGTTTCTTGCATGCTTAGTTTGCCTTTTTGACCTCTTGATACCTGATTGAATAGTTTTAGTGTTGGAAATGTTTGGCTGTTGTGATAAATGTTGTATGTCTCTTTGTTCGAAGATGCTGAAGTCTGCAAAATGAAGAGAAAACTAAAAAAGGGCAAGGCAGCTGCTGTCTTGAAAGGTTGCCTCCTACACTTGTTTGTTTTTTTTTGTTTTTTTTTGTCTGCATAAGTTTTAATGGTTTTAATATTGAAACAACATTGTTCTAGCATTCTATACATTTTTGGGGATGTTGAGATGTCTAAGTAAATGTGTCCTGTGTTCAGTTATGAAGGCCTCGAAGCGTGCATTTGAAGAGATTAATGTGGAGGATGTACCTCAACCCAGGAAAAAAGCCAAGCTCGGGGACGGTTTAAAATGGCACGAGACGCTAAAGGTTTGATCGTTATTAAAGATACCATTTAAATGGACCGCACAGCCCAGTGAGGGGACCTTGATGTACCAGTGTTGTGGTTGATCTGATCAGTAGTATTAGCAGCATTATTTGTAATTATGTTGGCCCTAAGAGTACACACTCTGGAAGGCAGTTTATTACTGCCAGTGAGTCATGGTGCATGCTCCTTCAGCTAGATATAGTTGTGTGTTATTGCAGGTTTTGATTGCCTGGTTGTTGTTGTTAATAATTTTCTACTCCTTTCAAAGGCACAGAAACCTGAGCCTCCAGTCAGTATACAAAGGCAAAAGAGGCAAAAATCTGCCATCACCCAGAAAAGAAAGAGACCCAAAATGCCAATGTCGGGTAAAGAAGTCAATTAGCTACTTTGAGGCTTTAGGCATTCATTCATTGGTGTTGTGTTTGTAAAGTAATATTGCTGTTTGCTCTATTTTTGGGTCAGTGGAGGAGCCTCAAAACAAGGCCAGATGGGGTAGGAAGAAAAAGCAGGACCCTAGCAACCTGTCACTATCAGTTTCATCCAAGAAGCACATCCCATCAACCCAGGTAGTGTTAGATATACGATTCTCTTCGGTGTGAGCCCAAATTTATGTATATATCAGACTCGTGCAGACAAAAAGCTTTAATAGCAAATACAGGGTTCCCAAGGGTCATGGAATTTCTCGAATGTCATGGAAATGTAGTGAAGTCTATTCCAGTTATTCAAAGTTAGGAATTTTTTTTTTTATCATTTTGGGGTTGAAGTCTGGGAATAACGGGAATTTTTTTTTTTTGTAAATTTTTCAAATGTATTCGCTAAAATGTGTGGTCTAGATAGAGAGAGAGAGATCTCGTGTGTATGAATGAATGAATGGGTGGGTGGGTGTTTTTTAATAGACTGTGTGCTCATTTGCTGAATGTGACCTGGTGTTATGGGTTAAAAATGTACTTAAATGGTACCTTGTAAATGAAATTTCCATTAAAGAAATATATTTTTTGATTAAGACCATTTTATTTATGAGGTGTAAAGACTACTCGTGTCTTTACATAGTGTTTTTAAGCAATGAAAACTTAAGTTTTGCACTGAAAATATCTGTTAACCAGGAAATCGAGCTTACAGATTTAATGGGTTAAAATAGTTTTTTAGTTTTTTTGTGCTCAGGACCAAGGCAATACATTGTACCATACTTTGTACAGTAGGTCATGGACATTCAAGATTTCGGTCAGGGAAAAGTCATGGAATTTTACATTGAGTTGGAGTGAGAACCCTGTAAATAAAACCGAATTGAAATAGAAACAACCTCCAGTGGCTTGCTCAGTTGTGATAAATTCACACCCTTAATATCTGTATACTATGTTGATATTTCTGTAAAGTTGCTTTGAGACAATGTCTATTGTAAAAAGCGCCATACAAATCAAACTGAGTTGAATTAAGCCATATACTCCTTTTTGATGTTGTTTTTGAGCAGTTTAACCAAACATCTACTCCAATGTGATACAGACTTCATATCAGGAGAGACCCGATTCTCCCACTGATGAAGCCCATGCTACCAGGAAGGCAGATCGCAGTGTTGGTAATAAAAAAGAGTGTGTGTGTCAGGTTAGTGTACATGTGCTGTATGTTCATATCTAGTAGGTTGGTGGTATTGGTCTGTGCCAGAATGTTTTTGATAAGCTCTGTGTGTTCAGGTTTGTGAAAAGACAAGCGAGGACCTGGTGACATGTGAAGGACAATGCTCTGGTTCATACCACCTGCAGTGTATGGATTTGGACCAACCATCAGACAAGGTGCTCTGCACTGCCTGCCGCACAGGTAAATAAGAGACACTTTACCAAGATCCCTGCAGTCACCAGGGGGCCTTCAAAATGTTTTATATGAAAACGGTAGTTTGGTGGGTATGTGTTTCATCATGGCTAAGTTTAGAGTCTGTACTGCTAAATGTCTAAATAGTATGCCATGTCACCCATGTTATATCAGTATTTACAGTCCACTCCAAAAGTATTGGAACAGCAAGGCCAATTATTTTTGTTTTTGCTATACACTGAATACATTTGGGTTTAAGATCAAAAGATGAATATGAGCTGATTGATCGGAGTTTCTGCTTTCATTTCCTTATATTTACATCTAGATGTGTTAAACAATTTAGAACATGGCAGTCCAAATTCATTTAAAGACAAGTAAAGCTAGTTGTTCAGTAACCAGAAGGTGAGGTGGTACAGATGGCAGAATTGATATTGCTGGAAGAGTTGGCACATGTTGCCCCTAGGAGGCAGCAGATATTTAGAGACAGGCATGATATTTTTCTGAAAGCTGACGTATAAGCTGGTTCTGGTTGCCACAGCATCTTTATAAACTTTGTCATGGTTTGTCCTCCTGTGGTATAGGAGGAACTCTGTCGATTAGCAGTAATGCATTATTTGTTAAACTGTTTTATTTTATTTTTTTTATTCTAGTAGATGGAAGTCAAGTGGGTGTCCACTTCTGCCTCAGATAACTTCTTTTATTTTTTCTATTTATTTTCCACTTTGCACCTTCTGCTCTGTGAACTTGTCCTTTTTATGTTGTTTTGTGGACATCACCAAATGCAAATCAGCTGTGACATGAAAATCATGTTTCATGTCAGTGTCAATCTACACTATGAAGCACCATCCAATAAATTGATACATTTTGGCTAAGCAGATTATATAGCCCTATACACTTCATCGATCATGCTGTTTTTGTCAGCAGTCACGTCATCAAATGCTAAATGCAAGGGAACCATACATACTCTTCAATTAAAGTGTTAAAAATGAAAGCTGACACAGTTGCAATTAAAATTATTCAGTCCTCATTGCAAATCAGGTTTGTCAAAATTTAGACTTTCAGCTGTTTGCAATGAACAAATCAAAAGCAATTGAAATAGAATTGAACTATTTAATATAAAGTATATAAAATAATTTCTTCTGATTTTCTCATACTAAATAGTTTCAGAAATCAAAACAAAATCTAAGGACCGCAGTGAAAGCCATTATCTCCAAATGGAAAAACTTTCCACAGTAGTTAAACTTCCCAGAAGTGGCTAGAACTACTCATCCAGGAAGTCACAAAAGAGAAGGATAACATGAAAGGATCTACAGGCCTCTCTTGCATCAGTAAAGGTCACTGTTCATGACTCCACTATCAGAAAGACACTGGGCAAAAATGGCATCCATGGAAGTGTGGCAAAGTGAAAACCACTGATAACCCAGAAGAACATTCAGGTTCATCTGAATTTTGCCTAAACACACCTTGATGATCCTCAAACCTTTTTGGGACTGATGAAAGTGGAACTGTTTGAAAGACCGGTCCCGTTACATCTGGCATAAACCAAACACAGAATTCCACAAAAAGAACATCATACCAAGCATGGTGGTGGCTGTGTGATGGTGTGGGGATACTGTATTGTTTTGCTGCTTCAGGGCCTGGGCGACTTGCAATAATTGAAGGAAACACAAATTCTGCATGAAACCCAAAATCTTAAAGGAGAATGTCCGGTCGTCAGTCCGTAAGTTGAAACCCAATTGCAAATGGATTATGCAGCAAGATAATGATTAAAGGCATAGGAATAAGTCCAGCTCTGAATGGCTCAGAAAAAGCTCAATTAAAGTTTGAGTGGTCTAGTCAAAGTCCTGACTTGAACCAATGGAGATGCTGTGTGAGGACCTTGAAGGGGTAGTTCATGCTTGAAAACCTTTCAGTGTGGCTGAACTAAAACAGTTCTGCAAAGAAGAGTGCGCCAAAATTCGACCACAGTGTTGTGAAAGACTGAACTCCAGTTATAGGAAGTGTTTAGTTGCAGTTATTGCTGCTAAAGGTGGCACAACCAGATTTAAAATTTAAGCGGGGCAGTTTAACATTTTATGGCATTTGGCAGACACCCTTACCCAGAGATACTTGTTTATTTTGTTTATACATCTGGGATTAAGGGCCTTGCTCAAGGGCCCAATAGTGGCAGCTTGTCAGTGCTCGGGTTAGAACTCATAACCTTCCGATCTATAGCCCAACTTACTTAAAATGTGTTGGATAACTTATTTATTTATTTTTTTTGCTTCAGTTAAAAAAATATATATATATATATATATAATATATATAAACTGCTTAGTGTTGCCTTTGTATTAAGTTGTATTTCATTTGAAGATCTGAAATGATTTAGTATGAGACACACAAAAACAAGAAATCAGGAAGTAGTTTTTCACAGCGCTGTAGCTGTAGGTTTGACATTTGTGATTCAGTTTCCCGTCAACATCTGTCTTTCAGGAGTACATGCATGTTTCACTTGTAAGAAGTCTGAAGGGGAGGTGAAGCGCTGCAGTGTCGTACACTGTGGACGATTCTATCACGAAGCATGCTTGCGGTTAAGTGCTTTGACTGTTTTTGATAACCGTGGATTCCGATGCCCGCTACACACTTGCCTCAGCTGTCACTGCAGTGGCCGTGGCACAGCAAAAGCTACCAAAGGTAGTGCATTCTCACATCCATGCAAAGCCCCTGCTGCTATATACTAAGTATATATAGCAATTTCTTTTAGGGTGGAATAAATGTTTTTTATATGTATGCTTTAGGGAAGGTGATTCGCTGTCTGCGCTGCCCAGTAGCATACCACACTGGAGACCTGTGCATAGCTGCAGGAAGTGAGATGCTGACCTCTACTACTATGTTATGTACCAACCACTTCAACCCTAAGAAAGGCTACAGGCATCGTACACATGTGAATGTCAGCTGGTGTTTCATCTGCTCTAATGGTGAGATCATTATCAGTTAGTCTTATGTGATAGTTTTTTTTTTCCCCTGCTTGCAATTTTCCATTTAAAAATATAACGGTAAAATGATTTTATCGCTTTATGATTTCATCATTTATGGGAGTGTAGACTAATATTACCAGTCGTGTAGTCAAGAACTCTGCTAAGTGATTGTGTTTTTATGTACCAGTAGTTCTGCAGTTTATTTTGTTAATGAAAACTATGACGCAAAAATGTTCGTCGATTTGCTTTTTTTATTTTCTCCCCACGATGAGATGAAACCGATGTCCTTAAACACTAACTGTGACTATAGCAACATGCAATATTGTGGACGAAAGAAGACAAGACTAAAACGTAGTAAAACAAAAAAAAAGAGGAAAAAAACTTCATACAATCTCTTTATTTTTGTGCTCTGGTACTACTCCGTTAACTTACCTGAGGTGGTCTGTGAGGGTGTACTGATAGAGAAGCGTTCTTTATAACTCACATTTATATTTATTACAAATAGAAACTTGGTCAGTATTTACATAGTGATATGTAATGTTTATAAAGCGCTTTAGGTGCCATTTATGCAGATTCTCCAGCCACTATGGGACTTTACTGTACCACTTTAATTTTTTATTGCACTGACACAGGCTGTCACTTATTCCGTAAAAGGCTAGATAAAGGGAGGATATGCTGAATGAGAGAGTCAGTTAGGCAGGATGGGGAAAAAAAGCTTTTTATATTACTTTGGACCACCTGGTAAAAAAGCAAGGAGTGAGAGGGCAGAGGGTCATGATATGGAAGATAAAGATGAATGAACAGTGTTTGTTTTGTACCACACACAATTCTTGATACTGAAGAAAACATATTGTCTGGAGGAGATATGAAATGAGTATAATGTTGATATATATATTTGAGAGGTATTTTATGTTTTCATTATGTTTACACATACATACACCCCCACTCAAGAAAAATAACCTCCCTAACTAGAGTCCCCCCAGTGTTATCTCGGCCATTTCTACCACTGGCTAGACTAGAGTGACTGTAATCGATAATAATATTATGGCTCAAATTGTTTTTGTTGATTAAAACTAGACTAAAATCGAAATTTTATTTGACAAAGATGAAATGAAAATGCTCAGACTTTTAGTCAACTAAAACCTGATGCTCAAAATGGTTGAACACATCTGAACGCTGACCAGTGGGGGAGGGTCCTGGTTTAAACAAACAACACTATTGAATCACTTACTAATTATAATCACAGTTAAATATTATTTGGAAAGTATTAGTCAATACTTTGTTATAGGCATATTAAATGTTTTGGGGTAAAACTTTTCATTCTTTTCTCTTTTCGCTTCTTCGAAAAAATGCATAAAGTTGGGCAGGTCTGTTAATGTAATCGGAATAAACACCACTGGTTATTGTGACTAATCGTGTAGGCACAATAAAATGATCATGCAGGCCTGTTATCAATAATCAAACGTACGTGTATATCATGTATTTTTGTAAATGTGGATTAGTCGCCACGTGTGTAAGATATTTGATCAGTGAAAATAAGAGCCTTGTGCTCTGTAAACAGGAGAACATTGGATCATCAGTATCTAACTAATCACCTCGAGGGGGTGTCTCTACATGCCTGTCAGTCATGTTGCTGTCAGTTCAGAAACTCTCCTCTTCTAGCCTAGGCAGAGTATGCATGCATTTCAGGGCATAAGTTTAAGAGGGAACACTAAAGAGAAGTCCTGTAGATGTTTTGTATTTTTCATTTTTAAAAACGCTTGGTTAGACTATCTATGTCAAAATCAATAACTATACCTTTTATTCATGTTATATTATGTACCTGTAGGTGGCAGACTCCTGTGCTGTGAATCATGTCCAGCTGCCTTTCACCCTGACTGTTTAAATATCACCATGCCTGATGGCAGCTGGTTCTGTTATGACTGTCGTTCAGGCAAGAAGCCCAAGTACAGAGACATCATCTGGGTCAAACTGGGCAGTTACAGGCAAGTGTAGTGTCAGTGCTTAGCATGGAAGCATTACTCCGCAGCCACCTGCACAGAGCCTTTGGCAGAGTTTTTGTATCAGCTTTTTAAATATGACTTTGGCATATGCTGTATCATCTTGTCTCATGATAAGTATATAATCGTGGTGTTCTGACGTTTGACCCACTCTGAAACGCCAGATGGTGGCCAGCAGAAATCCGTCACCCCAGGAACGTCCCTACGAATATCCAGCACCTACGTCACGAGATTGGAGAGTTCCCTGTTTACTTTTTTGGATCGAAAGATTACTACTGGACACACCAGGGACGTGTGTTCCCTTATATGGAGGGGGACAGGGTGAGCAAACACCAGAAGACTACCATTGGGAAGGTCTTTAAGAATGGTAATGCTGGTTGCTGCTTTTTTCCCCTCATTTTAACCTAAGGCCCTGTATGCATGTCAGTATCAGTGTTTCTTTAACTGTTCCCTTCTTGTCACGTCTTTAGCTGTGGTGGAGGCTGAGGCTCGGTTTAAGCAGATCAAAATGGAGAGAGAAGCTAAAGAAGCTCAGGAGAACAACAGGAAACCCCCTCCATACAAATATATCAAGGTACCAACTTTTTAACGCAAGACAGCATAGTAAAATGAGTGCCTGATGATTAGCAGTGAAGATCTCCGCTGACTATTACCCTACCAATTGATTAATCTTTTTCAAAATTTCATGCGTTCGCCTTTCACACATGTCCTGTTTTAGTTATTGCGAATGGTAATGCCAAGCTGTTTTCTGCAGGTCAACAAACCAGTCGGGCGAGTGCAGATTTACACGGCCGACATCTCCGAGATCCCCAAGTGCAACTGCAAGCCAAGCGATGAGCGGCCGTGCAGCTTTGAGTCTGAGTGTCTGAATCGCATGCTGCTGTACGAGTGTCACCCTCAGGTGTGTCCAGCTGGAGATTGCTGCATGAACCAGGACTTCACCAAGCGCCTCTACCCTGAGACCAAGATCATTCGCACAGCTGGCAAGGGCTGGGGTCTTGTTTCTCTCCGAGACATCAAGAAGGTGAGAACCAACGCAGTCGTAAATGCATAATGAACTTAGTTCATATATTTCAAATTAACTGCCGTTATGCTGTAGATTTTTCTTTGAGAGGATCGGTTTGTCCACTCTGTGTGTATGTAAATCAGGGGGAGTTTGTGAATGAGTATGTGGGGGAGCTAATCGATGAGGAAGAGTGCAGAGCGAGGATCAAATACGCCCAGGAAAATGACATCACACATTTCTACATGCTCACCATTGACAAGGTAAACACTACCACAAGACTAGTGTGGGTGATGCAATGAAACAGAATTGGGTTACTAAATGTTTTTTTTTTCTTAAATTTATTTTTAAGGGCGGTGGTAAACATTTGAACGACGATGTTTCAATGAACTGTGTTGAATGTTTCAAAGTCTATATTTCTTTAAAAGTACTGTATGATCAGGCATTTCCCTGTACGGGGAAGAAACAGGAAGGGACTGGAGCGGAAAGGAAGTTGTACACAAGGTTGTCATTAGTTTTCAGCTGAAGATTTTGCAGCCAAATTCCTTCTTCGCTCAAAATTTGTGAGATAATGCATGAAATGAACTACCGTAATTCTCGGACTATTGAGCGCACCTGAATATTAGCCGCACCCGGTAATTTTAAAAAGAAAACATGTTTTGTACATATATAGGCTGCACTTCTCTATAAGCCGTTGTAACTGTCACGATTCGTGACGTAAACGAAGCAGGACGGATGCGAGTGCAGTTAGGACGAGAGCTTTTATTGA
>JAOUWY010000062.1:14075257-14089135 GCA_025728095.1 Prietella phreatophila | reverse complement strand
AGAAAGAGAGAGAGAGAGAGAGAGAGGGGGGGGGGGTATGGAGAGAAGGACTGACACACACACATACACGTGCAACACACACCCACACACAGAAAGGCAAGGTTTGATCAGCCAACGCCTGCTCCAGACATCAACTCTGCAATGCTAATTAACCCTGCAGGCAGAACTGAACAGAGAGAGACAGTAACGCTCACCACACACTCTCTCTCTCTCTCACAGGATGACAGACACACCTGAAATGGCTTGTAATTATATGAATAAGAAAAGAACGCTGGAGAATGTAATATGGTAGGTTCAAGACATTCTATTTAAACAACAACCAATGCCATTCCTATTTCCATTTCATTCTTATACTCTTACTACAGTGCAATAAAGCAGGACTAGTGGTGAGGTGTTGTCTCTTCCTCTATCCCACACATTGAAGGCAACAGCTTTCTAACAAGACCTATCTTCTGTTAAATGCAGATAGAATTGGCTTGCACAAAGTGCATTACTTCTAGGGTCCAAAGCTGCTTGATCAGAGCACATAGATGAAGGCGGCGTTGCCTTCAAAACTCTGCAAGAAGGGATTTCAGTAAAGCTGTACACACATACACCAGACACCCGCTGCGATTCTTCAGATCTCAGCACAAAATAAAATTAACTGAAACAATTTGCTGGAATATAAAGTGAGTCTGCATAAGTTAATGTGATGCCTGCTCGGATGTAAATGTAAGTTAGGTAAAAACAAACACATTCTGTCATGTTGGTATTCATATTGTGCCATTCTATAAATCTTAGGTTTGAACTTGAGCTTGCCGACTCACTTTTCAGCTTTTAAAAGATGACTGAATAAATGCATTCTTTTATCTTCAGTAACACATTACCCTGAATTTTTTTTTTAATGATAAAAAGATCCGTTCCTCTATTGCCATCCTCACTGACTACATCAACATGCACATCAAATTCCATTTGAGGTCTATATTCAAGTTAGTTGCAGCCATACTCCGAATACGATGTTTACATGTGTACAGGCATCGTGATATTCCTTTCGCGCTGTTATTTCCAGAGAGATTCAGGACGCTGCTGTTGGTTATAGAGTATGCTCAGTTATTAGTTTTATCACTACATTTTCACACTAATTTAATTAGGACTCACCGCCTCGAAATGGAAAGATTTGGGTAAGTATTTGTTAAGCTAAGCATCCTTTAGCACGCACAATTCCTTGTGGACTGAGCATACACACATATCTCCTTTCAGTGCATTTTCTGAATAAGGTGTTTACATGCAACAATTTTCCGATTAAAACAGGTATATTCCAGGGGTGGGAATCAGAATTTGGGAAATCAGAATATTGTCTTAATCGGATTGCGGCGTTCACATACCTCAATACTAATTCAAATATTGCCAAATTCCGATTAATATCGGAATATCAATGTGCACGTAAACATAGTCAGTGACAAACCGATGCTAGTGACTACAACAGTTTTTGTATAGAAAGTAGCATAATTTGTGTCTTCTACTAATTCCTGCCACTTCAACATACTGTAAAGTGCATAAAGTGAAACAGAACGGGGTTTCTTTTCAAGACCACTACAACTACTCCATTCTTGTAAAGAATTTGTAGAACTGAAACAATAGGCCAAGATCTAGGATTTTGTGGAATAAGAATAATTGCATAGAGAGAAGTAAAAGAAAGATTTAAAAAAAGAGCAACTGATCTTCAAGTCTGGTCATCAAGTTGTCAACAGATAAAATTACACCAGTGGAACATCAGCAAAAGGTCTTAAACTTAATGAGGCTTCTTACTAGTTAAGCCCTAGTGTCAGTGTTTGGATGTAAGAAGCCACCTCTCCTTGATTCAGACAAGGCCTGTGTGGAATTATTGAGTAGTTGACAAAGTAAGTTTCTTTTGATTGTTTGTTTGATATTTTGCATACTTCTAGTTATGTTTAATGTTCTTTGATTTGTTAAAGCTGATTTCAGCTAAATGATTTAAGACATGTTAAAGTGTTTGTATTACATTCATTGTTTCTATTTGTTTATGGTTTTATTAGAAACCAACAATTACCAGCACTTGTCATCAGTTTGAAATGTCTACTCCTACATGTTGAAATAAACTGAGAAAAAGAGACAGATGACCAAATGAGTTTTAATGGACTCACCACTCTGGTAGCAACAGCCAAATCAGCCTAAAATTGCTTTAAAAAATTTTTTTTTATATATAATTATCATGAATTAAAAAAAAAAGACTTTCTTAGCTTTAAGAAAAAGAATGTGGTTTGTACTCTAGTACCTTAACACTCTAGAACTTTTACCTTGCTTGATAATCAGTCCCTCTGGGATTTTTCAATTTTGCAGAATCGCAGAAATGAATGCAAAAATTGAGTAAACTACCCAATACTTGGAGGAGCTTTACAGTTTTTTTGAAATTGCAGCAGATTTTCTTCAGATGTGACGACGTCACAACATGCATTCAGCCCAAACCCTCTTCGATTCACATGCATCGAACGTGGGTACAGCTAAAAGGTCTCATTTACCAACAAACTGTGAAAGACCGTACAAAACAATTTTGTGCAATTGTGATTTCGCCAATTTAAGTAGTTTTCCACAAGAAAAAGCACAAAAGTTGCATCACAAATTTTGAAAAAAGCTGTAGCAAAATCAAGCATTTTTGGCTGCAACAGTCATACAAAAAAAAACCCTCCATGAAATCCTGTACACACTGGATTATCATATATAGACTGGATTATTACAGACTATTCATCCATCCATCCATCCATCCATCCATTTTCTATACCACTTATCCTACAGAGCCGCAGGGGAACCTGGAGCCTATCCCAGGGAGCATCAGGCACAAGGCGAGGGACACCCTGGACGGGGTGCCAATCCATCACAGGGCACAATCACATACACATTCACACACCCACTCATACACTACAGACACTTTGGGCATGCCAGTCAGCCTTGGATTGGGGGAGGAAACTGGAGTACCCTGGAGGAAACCCCCCACAGCACAGGGAGAGCATGCAGTGGCGGGAATTGAACCCTCAACCCTGGAGGTGTGAGGCGAACCTGCTAACCACTAAGCTTTACAGAAATATATATTCACTCACTCCATAGACCTTTGACTGAACTAAATTAATAAAGCTCTTAAATGTTCGGAGACTTTTTTGGTACATAATTAAAGAGCTTGAGCTGCACACACCACCAAGCAGTTTCATAGCAGCTCGAGTGAACAGATCCTGGACAGTCTGCCAAACACACAAACACACATAGGGGAACACTCACACACAGACCTGACACACAGACCCACACATCTCCCCACATACATATTCAATTTTAGGCCTGATGTATGCTAATTGATGCACACAATGCAGATTGCGAGTGGGGCAGCTATCAGGCCTCAGCTCTTCAGAGAGTGGTTTGTTCCCAAACAAGATAACAAGCCAGCTGGAATTGCAAATACCTAAATTCATATGCCCATGCACTTCTGTGCAAAGAAACACCGGTCACAGTAACAAATACACTAATGATTACATTGAGCTCCTCTAGTGCCTGGAGTTTGCGGAGTGTGCAGTGCATGCAGAAGCAAGCTTCCTAAACTCATTGAAGCATTGAGACCCATTCAGAGACAGATCACTACTTCAATTTATTCATAGCCACAGGGACACAGGATTAGACAGGTATGGGTAAAAAAAAAAAAAAAAAGGAGCAGAAGGGAAATATCCGAAAGTAATAAAGAGTTTGAAAACTCACTATTAGAAGATGAATCATAGAGCTACAGTGTGAATAAATTTTATTAAAAGGCTGTTCATTGGTCATACTTGGAAAATTCCTTTGGGTCACCAGGTCAAGCAGATGTGGATTTGTGCCATGTATGCTTTTTAGAAAAATTTAAAGGCACAAACATGGAAGATGAAAAGAGACAAAATAATGTTCATTTGATTAACATTTGATATAAATCAATGTGTGAATTTTTAACAAGCTGAATTTGATGATTTTTCCCCAAATTTGTGAATTTTAATTATTAAGAAATACCTAGGAAAAAATTCAGAAATTTTAAATATAAGACCTTTCGTCTGGACAATATGTTGTGTTTTTAATACTTTCACTTCCTGCATGCTGCCAGAGTCTGGAGAAGCCTATAGAGTTGATTACATGCACCATTTGATCATTGTCCTTGTCCAAGTTATGGAACTGCATTTTAAACCTGAATTTCTCACGTTTTAATGAACATTTATGAAATACTAAATTACAATTATAATCGTATCCACATTATTCAAAGAATAACATTTAAACTCTGATTTCTTAGATTTTTCCTTTGCTTGGTGAGAAAACATGCAAACATATCGCCTTTTTCACCAGCTGTGATACCATATGACACAGTGATGCTCATCCACACACACACTGAGCTAGGCAACAACTATCAGCCAGGTAGTGAACCTAACCCTTTCCTCTGCAGAGCCTAATCTTAAAACTTAAAGGTCAAACATAAATATTTGATACTTCTGAATTCACAGAAATTGTTATGCCAAAAACCAAACTCTACTGATTATATTTGATGGCTAACTGTGGATAAAGTGTCAGCAAACCCTCCGATGCTTGCACCAGACATATAAAACTCACCTCTAAGGGAGAACTGACAGGTTCAATTCCTTAGACCTGTAGTTACATTTCTCATATCTAACCCCCAGTCCAGTTCAACTGTGATGCCTATTAGCTTGGCTGTTGGAGCACAGCCTAGTGCTTAACAAACTCTCTAGGGTCATTAGTAAGTATTTGTGACCACCATTTCATTGATATGCAGACTAGTATCACAATCAGCTATGAATACAAAGTTTCTCAGTTTCTTTGAGTTCAACAGTAACTCTTTGCCATTAACACTATTACTGTGCAAAGTATTTGAGCTACAAATGAACATTAGTGATATAGTGAAATAAATAATGGGTTAAAAAAAATCTGGTCCTTCTGCTTTAGACCAACTTAAAGTTCAAATCTGAATACAAATACAGAGCATTACACATTTATAGATACACATAACGGTATTGCATTATCCCTCTGGAAAATTATTTCCTCATTGATATTTACACTGATATGATTGATTTTTACAAGTAAAGAGAGATTTCCTTCTTTTCACTGATGATGATGACAATAATTATGAGGTTGGGCTATGAGGTTGATGTTTTTTACTTGTTATACATTTAAGAGATTTATTATAATCTCTTATTATAATCACATGGACAATATGGCTCTCAGTTTAAAACACACAATGAAGAAGAGTTCAATAAGCATGCTTATTTTGCGACTCAAGAACTGTTGAGGAAAGGTTTAGATCACCATAGATCTTAAAAACAACCTGCTTCTTCACAGGCTGTCTCACATTTCTCGAAGCACACTTGGAGTTCCCTTACTCTCTGAATTATGTTCCCACCACACCCCAATTATATTTCTCCAGCACACCCTGATGATTTCTGTACCAGATAAAAAAAGGCGAGAGGAGATAAGGAATTTCAGAAGTCTTCCTGGTCTGTCCAGTCTTTTATCGTAGGACACCATATGAGTTTATGCTTGCATAAGGTGTAATTATCTATAATTACACATAATGCATACTAACCAGCAATACTTGATGAAGCTCTCCTATATACGTAGATTAAACATTAAGTTGAACACTGAATCCTCCACATTTAAATCCATATTGTTAAATTAAGTCATATTGTTAAATTAAGTCATATTGTTAAATTAAATCATAAAATAGATTTAATGCTCTTTTTCCAGAAGTTAATTCACTTTAATCCTGCTTAAGTAAATTTAACACTAATGTTCGTGTATGCACGAAACAACGATTTTACGCTTTTCTTTTTTTCAATTCCCAGGGAGTATAATTAAATGTTCTTCACGCTCATCAAAATAATGAATTAAAATGATTATGTGCATATTATAGGAATGTGTATAATGTAGCATAGTTATCATGGTATGTGACATTAAGCTAGGCTCACTCTTACAACTTCTAGGTCTAAAATAGAAATTCCCACCCATCTCCATCGTCTCTGCTCTTTTAACTCACCTTAAAAAGGTTTTGAACAAATAATCATGATCTTCCCACACATCATTATCGGAAATTGCACAGGGTGAATAATATGCCTGCACTCATTCATTTTAAATGCATTTTTTGTTCACTTTCACACTCCCTGTTTGACTGGATTTCTGGTTAGAGGGCTGCTGGAGGCACAACTTTATGCGCTTTTCTTTCTTTTTCTCTGGAATATCAGAGTTTTTGTGCTTTACAGGCGAGCAGCATCTATCATTGTCCCACCGCTATCAGCAGAGGAGATAGGTTCTACTGCCTCTATCGCTGAGAGACAGATCTGGCAATCGCAAGCGTATTAACACTGGCACCTAACCGTCGCTGACGGGAGGTGAATTAACTATCAGGTCAGTCAGTGACACACTTACCTGTGTGCACGAGCAGACCCTGAGATTTCATAATTTTCTAATGAACACACACACTTCCTGCTCTTGTTCCCCAAGCGCAGCAGGGATGGACTCTGGGTTCACACTCTGAGAATCCACTGCATCTTTCTGAAGCCACAGTCAGAGTACATCACCACATCCTCGTTTATGACTCACAACACACACCCACACACACACACACACACACACACCTCTAATCTGTTCCTGTATCCACCACATACATCCACTCGGTAACACAAGTCTTGATCGTGCACGCACAAAAGCACGCATACACACACTTTCTGTCTTCTTGACTCGGCACGAATTCACTTCACAACACAAATGCTAACACTCTCTCGCAGACACCGACGCTGCCTTTTGAATTTGTTTTCAAGAGTGGCTGTGTGAGGCGGTAAGTGTGTTTGTGAGTGCGTGTTGGTTACCTGTGGCTGCGTCTCTTGCCATAAGGATCAGCCTCCCTGTGATCAGCGTCTTGGTGATGAGCCTGGAGGAAGAAAGACAACAGCGCTTGGCCAGTCCTCCGTCTCCACGACAACGCCCGGAAGATGCCACACCTCCAGTGCACGCTGCTCAAGAACAATAAGACTTTATTCCCTCCCTCTCCCTCTCTCTGCCTTTCTCTCTGTCTTGTTCTTCTTATGAAGCGCGCGCTTATTTGGAGAACATGACGTGCTTCCTATTGTGTGTATGTGAATGACGTCTCTCTGAACACAGATGATGAGCAAAGAGGAACTGGGATTTTGCAGGTGAGTGTGTGTAGGGTGGTAGACTGAGTTCCAAAGGGAAACCAAGCACTTTTCATGTGCATGACGCACACTAGAGTGAGAGAGTGAGAGAGGGAGACAGAGAGAGAGATGGAGAGGAGAGGATGGGGTCGTCATGGAGATATTCAGCTATGAAAGAAAAGTAGGGTGAATTACTGAAGGGAGAGGCAAAAGGGAAGCACCTACTAATACTCTCTCTCTCTCTCTCTCTCTCTCACACACACACACAAAGTTCTTCCATTTTCTCTTCACGCTATTCAAGATATTGGCCGGTCCTGGAGGAAAGCCACTTACAACTGTAGTGTGAGTCTCAGTACTCTGACTTTAAGATTAAAATAGCTGCAGCCAAATGCCCTAAAGCTGCCTCCTTCTCTCAGATTACAAGGACTACAACACCATCTCCAGAAGTGACACAACATGGACTCTGATGCTTTCAACCAGAGACAACAAGGAATGAAACTATGACAAAAGCTACATTTCATTTCAGTAACTGAGTGCCTGTCTAACATAAACCATTACTGATGAGGCACATCCTGTGGCCTAAGTGTCATAAGCCAATCTTGTGTGGTGTCCTAAGGGGAATAAACTCCAATCCCAGGTACCATCCATGCAGTAAGTGCCTTTCTTACTGAGAACTTTGGTAAATGGAGATGAATGGATGGACAGCTAGCTAATGCATTATACATCATTGTAGAAGCAGATATAGGGGAATAGTAAATGTAGGCAGGTCTGAAATGAATGGAGCTTCACAACCATAATTGCATCATAGCAACACACACACACACACACACACACACACACACACACACACACACACACACACACACGTATCACAGAACTTCAGTGGATTTAGCTTCTAGAACCATGAAATTCCCAAGAAGAATATACCATAATTAATATACAGTGTATATACTCACTGGCCGCTTTAATAGGAACACCTGTAACCCTGCTTATTTATGAAATTATCCAGTCAGTCCATTATCTGGCAGCAACACAATGCATAAAATCATGCAGATACAGGAGCCTTAGTTAATGTTCACATCAAACATCAGAATGGGGAAAAAAAATTGTGACTATGGTATGATTGTTTGCACTGAAATGGGACATAAAGACTAGCATGTGTGCAGGCAAGGCTCTGATCTGAATACAATACACAGATACAATACTCTCATTAAAGGATTCATCTTCACAGATCCAGTATGAAGACCGGAGCTGTACTATTTCAACTACTATTACAAATACTAATGCAGGACCAGAGCCCCAAAGCTATCACATTATCTCAGTTATAATGCCAGCTCTACAGCATGCTACGTTAGCTTGTATGAACACATATGTTGTGTATTGACTACTGTAAACAAGCTATGGAAACATGTAAAACAGATGGATGAGTTGCAGTCAGCCCTCTTATGACTTATCAGCCCCCAGGAACAGGCTCTGTGTGAGATCAGAAAGGGGATACGGAGAGATTAAATTAGATGTGGTAATGGAGGCACAGGCTGAGCTTTTTAAGTTAAGTCTCCATAGGGCCTCAACAGGAAATAGTCCATTGTTGAATTTACACTGTTGAAATAACACCTATGCTCTTAGCACCTGCAGTGCCGAATGAACTTTTCATGTGTGGTCTGCTGCACTAAATAAACAGTGTAGGTGTTAATGAAACACTGGGGACTTTGTTGAGTAAAGTCTAAAAAGATTTACTGACAAACAACTAAGCATCAAACATTTACTCATAATTAAAATGTTTCAGTATTTAAGGATGCCAATAAAACACTTCTATGAACAAACAGGGAACAGTTGCTAACTTGAAAGACAACCAAATTCATTATCCAGATAAAGATTTCAGTGTCTCTTTGAATGCTTGTATAGTTGCGCAGTTGGTCAGCGCTAGCAAAAGAATTAGTCTTGCTCTATGTGACTGGAAAAACGAGTCCACAAGGCCTTGTTTGGCTTTAGCATTTGAGGAAAGGTCTGACCTGTGAGAGCATTCAACAGGACATTAGTGATATTGTCACTGCAAGTTTAAGGACCCATTCACTTCTCTCACTCCATATGTGGACCCTTGCTTGCCAGTCAGTTGCCATGGGAAACCATTTGGACATGTCAAGAAAAAGCCTCGAGGGATTCCCGCCAGTGAAGGGTGCACACACACACACACACACACACACACACACACACACACACACACACACACACACACACACACACATATTGTTGCTGTAGGACAAACTGGAAAGGTGCAAAAATTAGAGCTGTTTTAACTCTTCAGTAATTTCATCAGGGCTAGAAATGACAGCACCTTGCAGGCACACCGAAGCATTAGTGTTTATGAGCTGGTGAGAGATTGAGAATAAATTGGCCTGAATGAAGCCACTGAGACTTCAGTCTCCTCCTCTGGCCTGTCTGTGCCAACAGGCCTAATTAGCCTAAAATGGGTTAGAGATAGACAGAGCGAGAGCGAGACTGACTTTAAAACCTCATTTTAAACTACTTTGGAAATGCTGAACTATGAATTACATCCAGATCAGTCAAACACAAGCTTCTCCACCCTGCATGAAGCTGAAACTGTTTGATGCCACTTTACATTATTCCAGGTAGCTTGGTAGAGAGCAAATTGATATATGATAATATATATGATAATTATCCTTTGTTAATGAGATAATTACATACAATTATAACTAGTGCAATCTGCAACATGTTAAAACTGAGAAAACCCTATAATTCATAAATTAATATGAATAAAAGACCATAAAAAGACATACTGATGCCAAAATTGAAGTACTATTTATCAGTCTGTCTCAAAGTGGGTTTTGGGACCACTAAAGGATCTGTGATTTTTGCTGCATATCACAACCCACCATCATCAATCTGTAGTTAATAACCTTATAGTTATTATACTTATATTATAACCTTAAATTAAACTGTTTGAGTTGAATTGGGTTTAATTCAAATCTCAATAACTGAAAAACCATGCAGGCCGATAAATAAGGTCAGTGGAACGTTCAGGAATGAACACTTTCTAGCTAAAATAAAGAAGATATTATTGTACACAATTAAATGATGAGCTTATTATTTGAATTACTGTATTACATTCCGATGGAGTTGCGTGAAATGTATTTTAATTATGCTTCACCAAACATGGATATCACTATGCAGTTTATGCAGCTTCTTAGATTTTACAGCTAGTTAGATCTGGAAATGAATTATTGAATGATGCGAGAGATGTGTCATCACATATAAGTGCAAGGTCTGTCCAGCTGCTTCAATTGTGTCTCCATCTAGTGGAGCGTTAGCCCTCATACCACACCTATAAACGAAACAACAAACAAACATTGCATTTAATATTATTTAAATATCTCAACAAGGATTTCATATATGGTACTTTTTAAAGTGTCCATCTTACTCCCACCAGCCATTCCTCTTAAATCCTTTGGCGATTGTATTTTTAAGACTCCAGTCATAATGATTCTTGAAGTCATTGAAGCATAGGATGTTTGTCTCTGTGTGTGTGTGTGTGTGTGTGTGTCTTTGTAAGGAAATACACATGACAAATCGTCTGACTAAATATACTAAGCAAAAAAAACCACCCCTTTTTCAGGAGACTGTATTTTAAAGAAAATTTTGGAAAATCCAAATAAGCTTTAATTGTTTATTGGAAAGGGTTTAAACGATGTTTTTCCGTGCTTCTTCAATGAACCATAACCAATTACTGCACATGCACCTGTGAAACCGTCCTTAAGGGACTAACAGTTTACACATAGTAGGCAGTTACATTCAGAGTTACAATAACTTAGTACACTAAAGAGACCTTTCTACTGACTCTGAAAAACACCAGAAGAAATATGTCTATGGTTCCTGCTCAGTTGCGTGAACATGCCATAGGCCTGCTGCAGGGAGACATGAGGACTGCGGATGTGGCCAGAGCAATAAACTGCAATGTCTGTAATTTAAGATACCTAAGACAGTGCTACTGGGAGACAGGAAGGACAGCTGATCGTCCTTGCAGCGAAAAATAACATAACCATGTGTCCCCCCCCAGACATGATGGAGAATTTGTAAATGCCTTGGTGGAAGAGTGGAGTAACATCTCACAGCAAGAACTGACCAATCTGGTGCAGTTCATGAGAATGAGATGCACTGTAGTACTTAAAGCAGCAGGAGGACACCACATACTGACTGTTACTTTTAATATTGATCCCCCTTTGTTCGGGGACTCATTATTCCATTTCTGTTCATTAAATGTCTATGAAACCTGTTCAGATTATCTCTCAGTTGTTGAATCTTTTAATGTTAATACAAATATTTACACATGAAGAAATTTGCTGGAAAGAAAAGCAGTTGAATATGAGAGGATGTTTCTCTTTCTGCTGAGTATACATCAAAATAAGCAATTCAAATGAATCATTAAGAGTGTACATCACATCTGGTCTAATGAGCAAACCAAACTTTTGCAAATCTGACAGATGAACATAACAATTATAAACATAGAACAATGATTAAGATATGGAAGTAAAGCAAGTATTTCCGAGAAGGAAATTAGGTGCAGTTCTTCACTTTGGTAAGTCTATTTGCAGAGCTTTTTTCCTTAGAATTTCTGTAAAATTGAGTTTGGTACAAAAAAAAAAACCCTCCCAATTATAAGTGATTCTCCACTGAAAATCTTTTTTAGTCTATTATAAACCTTTTTATACTAGATTGAACCCATATCTATGAAAACAGTTCTAGGATAATACCGACAAAAGCACAGGGCTATAGCCAGAAGAGAACTTAAAGCTCATAAAGTCTGTGATCATTTGTGAAGCTATGAGGATAAGGCATAAAACCAATGCCCTTATCGTGAACACAGAAATAACATCTTAAGTGCACTTTCAATCCTCCAGCTTAAAGATGTCCTCTCAGTTTCAGTCAGGAAAGAGGCTCGCTCTTTACTTTTTAAACTCCTACAAATATTACTCTTCTCTATTAAAAAAAAAAAAAAAAAGGATGACAGTGCATAGCCCAAGGTGGACCAACAACCTGAACCCATGTTGTTAATGTGTAAAAGGTTTGCAGCCAAACAGAATTTTAAAGCAAATAAAAATAAAATGAAATCAAAGTGTGAAGCTGTACTGGTGAGGCCCAAATTTACTGCAGATGACATTCAGCTGGAACAGACTCAGAGTGCATAAATACCATGCGTTGTGCTGTCTGTGGCCACACCTGTATAATAATACATCATTTCCTGGGTTTCCAGGGTATAATCACATGAACACTGCACTACACTACACTAACCTAAAGAACTAGAGGCCTAGAAGAAGGGTCGACTTTTTAGGACAATGGTGTGTTGTGTTTTTAGGCACGAGAACTATCCATTCATCCATCTATACAACAATAAACAAAAAAAAAAACCACAAATTCACTGATGTGTACGTCATATCAATGTTTACCTTTATTGTTCAAAGTTATGGATTTGTTTAGGTGATCTTAATAGAAGTGATCAGTGAGTCAGAGCAATCAGCTCAGCTCAACCATAAGATTCTTCAGTTGGCTCACAAAAAGTCAAATTTGTTTGTTTGCTTATCTATTGCTTTGATCGGTCAATAAAATCTTTCTCTGGCATCTGAGTAACAAAATAACACTTTGTATGACGCTTGTTAAAATTTATTTAAATAAATGTAAAACCAGCAATATGTTACATATTTGTTTTCTTAAATGCAGTAAGAATTGTTGCATTAATATTATTCAGCGGCTGTTTGTACTTAATATTTAATACAAATTCAAGGATTCTTGTGCTTTTATGCAGATTTTCACCTGCCCAGTCCATTACACTGCACATATTATAACAAGCAGTCGTACAGTCAGCCCATCATGCTATTTCATTTACACATAAAACACAGAGTCAAATAGATGCCTTAAACTTCTCACTGGAATTGACCGGTGTTTCTTGTTACTCAGGTGTGTCCTGTTAGATTGAGTGTTTAAACAATAAATAGCACTGAACATCTACTCTTGGTTTTAGCTTTCAGTTTCACCTGTGAAGACTGAATTTGTTCTTAAAAAGGATAAGTCAATAAGAAGATCAGACAGCTGTCTCTATAGGAGAAAAGCAAACCATTTTGAAGCTGGGAAAGAGGGGAAATCAATCAGAGGCATTACAGAAACACTGGACATAGCCAATACAACAATTTGGAATGTCCTGAAAAAGAAAGAAGCCACTGGTGTACTGAGCAAAAGACATCGAATGGTTTGGCCAAGGAAAACAAAAAACAGTTAGTGACATCACCAACAACCTTCACAGGGCAAGGTTGAAAGCATCACAATCCACTGTTCAAAGATGTCGTCATGTGCAGAAATGTAGAAGTCATACCACAAGATGCATACCACTCATCAGCAGTAACAATCGGAATTTCAGAATGGAATATGCAAAGAAATAGAGAAATGAGCCACAAAATTTCGGAACCAGAATTAACCTCTACCAAAGTGATGTAAAGGCCAAAGTGTGGAGAAAGAAATTATTTGCTCATGATCTGCAGCATACAAACTCATCTCTGAAACTGTCACAGGGTGCCCAGCAGGGGGCGCCGGGTTTTTGTCAATGGACTTATCAGGTGTTCTTTGTTTTGGTGTTTCAGTCTGATTTGTAACAGGTGTTTTCCGTTTATCATGATTAGTTTAGTTTACGTGG
>JAOUWY010000062.1:14055540-14066882 GCA_025728095.1 Prietella phreatophila | reverse complement strand
TCTGAATTGTTGGATCTGGTGTCTCTCATAGATTCTCTATGGGGTTCAGGTCAGGCAAGTTGGATGAAGCAATGAAGTGCAGTAATACCATGCTCAGCAAACCAGTTACTAGTAGTTTTGGCTCTATGGGCAGGTGCCAAGTCCTGCTGGAAAAGGAAATCAGCTTCTCCATAAAGCTTGTCAGCAGATGGAAGCATGAAATTCTCTAAAATCTCCTGGTAGATGCTGCATTGACTCTCGACTTGATAAAACACAGTGGACCAACACCAGCAGATGACATGGCACCCCAAATCATCACTGACTGTGGAAACTTCATACTGGACTTGGATTCTAGATTCTGGTCCTCTCCACTCTTCCTCCAGACTCTGGGACCTTGATTTCCAAACGAAATGCAAAATTATTTTCATTATCCCCATGATTGTGGTTGTATGAACTGAACCAGACTGAGAGATTAAAAGCTCAGGAAACCTTTGTAGATGTTTTGAGTTAATTACCTGAATAGAGCTCTTCTCAGGTCGACATTTCTGTATTATAAATTCCTTATTTTAATAGTTTGAAAGACTGCATTTTTTGATTTCCATGAGCTGTAAGTTGTAATCATCAAAATTAAGGATGGCATTTTCAGTTGAATTTGGGGAAACCACTTGAAGCATTCAGCTAAAAGTCTGTAAATTTTGACAATAAACCTGATTTGCAATTGGGGTTGATTAATTTTGATTGCAACTGTATTAAGCATTTGGGCACTGAAGACACCAGTTGGCTAAGTTTAGCAAGTGGAATTTTCCCCCATTTATCCATTATACATTTCTTCAGCTGCACTGTATGAGGCCTCCTTTGCTTTATTTTGTGCTTCATAATGCACCGCACATTCTCAATCAGAGACAGGTCAGGACTGCAGGCAGGCCTTGCTAGTACCCGCACTCTCTGCTTACACAACCATGCACTTGTAATCCAGGCAGAATGTGGTTTGGCGTCGTTCTGCTCTGGATGGCAGCATATGTTGCTCCAAAATGTGTACATATATTTTTGCATTAATGGTGCCCTCACAGATGTGCAAGTTACCCATGCCGTGGGCCGTAACACACCCCCATACCATGACAGTCTCTGGCTTTTGGACCTGACACTGATAACAGCTTGGATGATCCTTTTCCTCTTTGGCCTGGAGAACAAAAACACGATTCCACTGTGCTACTGTCCATCTCAGATGAGACCGAGCCCAGAGAAATCTGCAGTGATTCTGGACAGTGTTGATGTATGGCTTCTGCTTTGTGTAGTAAAGTCTTAACTTGCATCTATGGATGCTGTGACGAATGGTGTTTACAAAGTATTCCCGTGCCCATGTCAGGATATTCATTACAGACTTATGACGGATTTTAAGACGGTGACATCTGAGGGATCGGAGATCACGCACATTCAGAAGTGGTTTTCGGCCTTGCCCTTTACGCACTGAGATTTGACCGGATTCTTTGAAATTTTTTAAATTATATTGTGCACTGTAGAAGGTGAAATGTCCAAAATCCTACTGATTTGTCTTTGGGGAATGTTGTTCCCAAAGTATTGGATTATTTGCTGATGTATCTGTTGACAGATTGGCGAGCCTCGACCCATCCTTGCTCTTGAAGGACTAGGCCTTATTTGGAGGCTCCTTATATACTATGATTAGACGATTACCTCACCTGTATCACATCACCTTCTTATTTCAACTTGACACATGGCTATTAGTTCTAAATTGCCCTGTCACAACATTTTTGGAATGTGTTGCATGCATCAATTTCAAAATAAACGTTTATCTTCAAAAAACGATGTAGTTGATTAGGTAAAATATCAAATACCTTGTCTTTATATGATTTTTGTTTAAAGTAAAAGTACGTTTACAAATAACTCCTCTTTGTTTTTATTAACATTTTCTATACTGTCCCAACATTTTTGAATTGGGGTTCCTATTCATCTAATTTGTTCCCATAGCTTTTGTCTTAAAGTTTATATCTTAACAGCAAGACATGGTTCCTCAGGGATTATTTGGATGTTTAATGGTTGTAGATAGAATCTTCTCTTTCAAGAACTCCTTGGAAGATATAAAGGTTGCTTACTGCTTCAAACCTCACAATGGTTCTTTAAAAACCCCCATGGTTCTTGCTGACTAACCATAATTTTTTAACCCATGGCAATTGAAATCCATTTGAACACCTATCTTTCAATATGGTACACTCATAGCGTTAAACTTCAGAAAAGTATGTATACCACGTTGGCCAGGATTAATAGTTATATACAGTTAACACACGTATTATTTCAAACAAGCCCTGTGACTTTCTGCTAATTTCCACTTAAATATGGATGCCATCCAAAGTTTAAAAAAGTTAATCAAGCTCTTCTTCCTTTCTTAGAATGATCTCAGGACAAGAGCACGACCTCCTGGGACCTCTAACACCATGTCTGAATCTCAGGCTGGATTGGATACAGTACCAGAGGCACCACTGGTGGATGACTGTGAGAGGCTGGGTACTCTGTTTGGGATGTTCAATAAGTGCCTGAGAGGTATGGGCTTCACACAGTTCTACTTTGGGGAGAAGATTGTAGAGCCTGTGGTGGTGCTCCTCTTCTGGCTACTACTGTGGTTCCTTGGCATCCAGGCTCTGGGTCTTGTAGGAACTCTTTGTATTATCATCATATACATCCAGAAGTAGTGGCCTAAACAGGATGGAATGATTAGGGTCTTTGTGTCTTGGCGTGATCTAACACAGGTCAGCATACTGAATGTCCATTTATAATGAAAAGCATTCTAACATATGATGGGTTTAGGCCTCTCCTTTGTGAGCCTCAAATGACTGCATACATATACAGTGCCATGCAAAAGTATTCAACCTTTATAAAGCTTTTATATATGCTTTAATTATTTTGTTGGTTAAAATAAACCTTTTGTATCAGTTCAATTAAAACACTTTTACCTAGCACTGTAAATGGAGATGGGACTAGGTAGGAAGTTTCAGAAAGCTGATATTGAAGGTTTTCTTATCATCTATGCACTAATTTAAATATTTGGGATCTGCTTCAATTTGTATTGACTGTTGAGTGAGTACATATTCATAACTAGCATGGATGTTATAAAAGCACTTTAGGAGGAAGAACATGATACCAATTTACCTTATTCAATCAAAAAGAGACATATCAATCATACATTTTCTTGAAAATTTTATTAATAGTTCTCTCTCTCTCTCTCTTTCTTTTGTTATTTTATCTCATTTCCCTTGTATTTTTTTTCTGTGTATTCTCCACACAAGTGCACTAGAGGGCAACCTCTTCCTGCTCCCTATCTCCTGGAAAAGCGATCAAGAAATGATCTCTTTGTAACAAATAGTCATGAATAGTTGATGAAAACCAATGCATGGCATGTCTGGCATGGGAACTGTATGTAAAACAAATGATTCATTCTTAATGCTTATATGAATTGAGCATTTACATTATGATATCTAAGTGCAAATGTGTGTACATGTGTGGGGCCCTGTGTTTTCATGCTTTGCACCCAGTGTTCCTGGGATAGGCTCTGGATCCATGACAACCTTGATTAGGATTACTAAAGATTAATGGATGGGTGAATGAATAATTAACATGATCTCCTTCTGTGTTCTTCTGATGAACATATTTGTCCACACAAATGTATTATTATTGCATAATTGCTCTCAGTATTATGAGAAGGTGTATATTCATATGATTCTTACATAACATCACGGATTGCAAATGTAAAAATCATTCTAGAAGTAATACATTAAAACGTAACCATGACCTGTCCATGCTGATGCTTAAAAATAAATAACTGACTAATTTCTGTTCTTTAAACTTTTGAATGGAAGATAATTTAAGCTGTAAGTCCATTTACAGCTGCCCCACAATCTGAAAATTATTTGTGAATAAATGTGATCTTTAACTGCAGAGTTGTCTGAGTTACAGTTGTAACACAGGCATATGTTTTGGTTATGATGGTAATTCACTAAAATGATGAGTATTTCCACTTTCTATGTAAAATAAATGTGATCATTGGCAGTTTACAGCTGTACCTTATACCTCATTTAACAGATTTTGTGCCATAATTTAGATCATTATTTATGCCATCTTGATGCATTTTCTATCAGCTCTTTTGGGAAATTTTATTTGTAAGTAGGCAATTGTTATATTCTTTACTTCTGTACCTGCAGTCAACTGTGGCTTAATATTTGGCTGTCTAAATAAAATCTATGTTTTTAAAAAACAAATGTACTCTGGGATTTGACTATTAGTTTGCCAGATATATGAGGGGACATATGCACACTGCAAAATGACCATGTTTACACTACAAAAAGCATGCGGTCTGTATATTTGTACTGATGATATTCACCTATTTGTAATTCATTCTATACTATTTAAACCAAGTATTTATACACCTAGTTTATACTTTAAACATAAGTATGACATTTTGTAGTTACTTTGATTCTCTTGTCTAAAGTCTGAGTGGCATTGTCTGCAGTAGAACTTGTGATATTCAAGCAATAGGGCAAACTCCCATTTTCTGTTGCACCCCTTGAGCACCATAAAGAAGTATAACAATGTCGCATCCCTATAATTGGCTTGTCGGTGGCTATTGCAAGAGATTGTTTGTAAAGTGTGAGTTTGAACACTACAGTGTGCAGGTCTCATCATCCCCTGGGATCATCCACATCATCATCCAGATAACAGCAAGTTGCTGGATGCAATTGGTTAGCATTAAAAACTGTATGTGTGCATTTTAGTAGTCTGGTAGAAAAAGAAGAAAAACAGCAAGCCAGAGCAAACAAGGGTGAGCAACAAAACAAGACCAAGCACAGCTAGTCTTAAGCCAGAAATCTGCTGAGTAAATACACATTATTTTAATGATTTAAAAAAAGTGGACGATTTTACAATTTGCTTCAACTGCTAGGTGAACCCACTTTTAATAAACCAGCTTTTTATCTGTGGCCAAACATTGTATGTCATTATCCAGTGTGATTTATATTTATCTCATTTATACAACTGAGCAGTTGAGGGTTTAGGGGCTCAGGTTCCAGCAGTGGCAGGTGGCAGAGCTGGGATTTGAACTCATGATCTTCCAATCACTAAGCTACCACTTGCTACCCTATGCATAAACTGAATGAAATAAAAGACAGACATAAGCATTGTTGAGTATTCATAAGGCAATGATAGTGGACTGTAGACCTTACATTTTATATTTACAGAATTTAGCAGATATCCCATATCCAGAGCAACTTACAATTGTGCTTTCTATTCTCAATAAAAATTAAACAAGTGTGTTCATACTACAAACTACTTAGTTGTGGAACCATGCTTGTATGTACACTACCTCTTCACATTTATATTTACAGCACATTTATGGCAGTTTGCAGATATCCTTATCCAGGGGGACTGACTTACTTTCAGACCAGAATTCCAAAATTTCTTCTGGAACTACTTCTCTGTACATTGTCCAGACTGTGTATCTCCTGTACAGTGTTTACAGTGCTTATACTTTTTCCAGGAGAAATGATGACTGCTCAGTGTCAACATTGCTCCCTGTCGACAATAATATTCTTTTAAGTGTGATGCTGATCTTTATTGAGAGTAAGATACACTCTAGTGATGATACTGATCTTATTTGAGAATAAGAATCACTGGAGTGCTGATACTTTTACTAATGACGATGAGAATCATTCAATCTATTAATACAAAACTCTATTGAGGATGAGAATCACTTAGGCTGTTAATACAGTACTCTGTTGAGGATGAGAATCACACAGTCTATTAAAACTACATGCTAGTGAGGATGAGGGTTACTCAGCTTATCTAAAATGAACCCTGTTGTGGATGTGAATCACTAGTGTTTGGGAAGTTACTTTGTAATTGTGCCTTGTTAAGCTACACGCAAACTATGATTTAAAGTACCTACTCTAGTTACTTTTTGATAAAGAAGAAAACTACATTGAAGCTGTTTTTCCTTCACTGAACCTACTTTTCAAAAACTAAATAAAAGCAAGTGTGATGCAGGGTATGTCATAAAGACTTTGCTTTAAAAAATGCGTAAACTTTAAAAAAGCATTAACATTTTTTAACTTAAAAAAAAAAAAGCAGCAGGAAAATAGCAGACCCAATCCTCTACTCTTGATTCAGTTAATGGACATGTGGTAATCCATATAATATTAAATTAAATTAAACAGCTGAATTTGGATACAATATGAATAATAATGCTGTCATCACTGCTTGCTATTAAGTACAGTGGATATAAAAACTGTACCCATTCAAATTATTATTAAAATTGTGGGATTTTTGTGATAAATGTCAGATCATGTCCCACCTTTAACGTGATACAGAAAATCTGAAAATCATTCATATTCAAAATCATGTTCAAACATATTTATCATACACCTGTCATAAATGGAGTGATGATGATTAACCCTTAAGAAAGCTGCTTCTGTTGGATTTTCTTGACATTTTTTGGTTTCATCTGACTGTTGAAGCCATGGCCTGCAAAGCTTACAAAGCATGTACAGGATCTCATCGTCAAAATGTCGAAATCAGAAGAGGGAAACAAATGTATTTCCAAAACATTAGTTGTACCATGGAATATTGTGAAGGCTATCATCAAGTAGAGAAAAAAATGGTGCACCAGAGTGACATTACCAAGAACAGGATGTCCCTCCAAAATTGACAAGAAGACAAGGAAGGCTGCCAAGAGACCTGCGGAAACATTAAAGCTGCAGGAATATCTGGCAAGTACTAGTCACTCCCTGCATGTGATAACACTCTCTTGTATTCTTCACATGTCTGGGGTATGGGGTAGGGTGGCTATACAGAAACCCTTTCTCAAGAAAAAAAAAACCACATCCAAGCCTGCATACCTTTTACCAAACCATGCAGCAAAATGTGTTATGGTCTGATGAGGCCAAGGTTGCACAAACTGTAGTGACATGTTCAGGTCTTATTGCTTTGCTTTGGGATTAGCTTATGCCTTCTCAGCAAAAATCAGTCCCCTGTATGTAGATAATGCTGCAACAGTGAGATTCTATAGTGAGATAGAGAAGCTTCATACCTCTACAAAATTATTTGTAAACTAATGTTAAACACTAATTCAGTAATGTCTGTCTGCCTTGCAGATCTGCCCAACTGTCATTACTATTGTGCAATATGGCCAACTGACTTTTTTCTGGCACCTCTGTGGGGTGGACCCCAGTGTTTTGTAGTGGTCAACAACAAACCTTAAAATGACACTCTGTGGACAATGTGCTCAGTAGCCACTAATCAACAGCCAATGCTCTGTCTGCAGTCAACTGACCGTAACCAATCAGTTGTCGTCTGTGTATTTTCAAGCCTGGTAATTCTCTGGTGAATTAGACTTTGGCTGTTTGGTCAGTTTTTGTCCTGATTTGAACCCTTGTCATTCCGCCAATGTGATGTGTACAGTAAACTGCATAACTCCTTTCACCCTCTGTTGCAATCTTATAATGTGACCATGTTTGAGGGCTCCCACTGGTGAGCTGCTGTCCCATATGCTTTGTTCATGTTTCATAGGAGAGGTGATTATAGAGCACCTTCAGAAACTATTCACCAAAGACCTTCCCAGACATTTGCACTAGGTGTTGCAAAGACTTTATACCATCTGCTGGCAATAACATTTGAGCAAGCCAAACAAGATTTCATATTTGTGTCAGTAGACCTAATGGTTTCCTATGCCTTGTTGATGTGGTTTCCATAGCTAAGAGCATTGCATGCAAGCATTGAATCTCCCATCAGGCCATTATCTTCTAGAGAATAAATAGTAAATTCACCATGGTGTTAGCTTACATATCTTACACTTACAGGCGTATCATACAGGTGTGTCAGCTCTTTTTGTTTAATCGCTCAACTGATGATGTCGTCGCACACCTCCTACATACAGCCCTGTGCCATCAGGACACCAGGAAGATAAATTGTGTGAAAATGGTGTTTGTTGACTACAGCTCAGCATTTAACACCATAATCCCCTCCAAACTCACCAACAAGTTGGAGGACCTGGGATTTAGCTGTCCCTGTGTTAGTGGGTATCCAACTTCCTGACAGGCAGACCACAAGCAATACAGGTGAGCAGACATGTCTCACACTCCCTCACTTTCAACACTAGCATTATACTCTTATTACTATGTGGCCACTTCCAACTCTACCAACATTTTCAAGGTTTCTGACGACACTGTTGTGGTGGGCCTGATCACTGATAACGATAAGAAGGCCTATTTGGAGGAGATTAAAAGCCTGGAAAAGAGGTGACAGGAGAACAACCTCCTCCTGCATGTCAACAGGAGTTGATAGTGGACTTCAGCACAAAGCAGGGGAGGTGCTACCACCCTCTTAAGATCAGCAGTGACCTAGTGGAGTGTCGACAGTTTCCTGTACATTGGTGCTCACTTCACACAGGTCCTGTCACATTAACACCCTGGTGAAGAAGGCCCGTCAGCATCTTTACCAATTTAGATGCTTAAGGGACTTTAAACTGCTCTCTAAGGTGCTAAGGAACTTCTATACCTGCACCATCAAGAACATCCTGATGGGAAACATCACAGCTTGGTTTGGGAACAGCACCAAGCAGGATAGGCAGGCTGGTGCGGTTAGCTGAGCACACCATCTGCAAGTGGTGCTAGACCAAGGCCAGGAAGATAGTGAAGGACCTCAGGGAAGGACCTTTCTCTGTGGTCAGGGAAACGCTGCTGCCTACACAGTGAGAATAAGGACGAGCTTCTTCCCACAAGCCATTCAGGCCCTCAACCAAGACGACACCTAGGACTAGACCTTGGATTTTTTTTGTATAACACCTAAACCCCATACATTCCTGTTAACTCCTGTGGTTCTCTCTTCTGCCAGCATTGATTTTAGTCCAACAGTTTCTGCATCTGCAATTGTAACAATTCTGTGTGCTCTTATACCAGATCACAGATTTATGCATTCTTGAACATATAAAAGCTCCTTTATGAAACTGGTACACTGTGAAATAGCCAAGCAACTCACTTGGTCTGATGTATCACAAAATGAGTCTGGCATGTGATGCATTGCATTAATTAGAAGAGTAATATTTAGTTTTGCCAAGAGGGCCTTGATGCCAGATTGTAGTACAACCGCTCTCCTCCAAGGAGGGTCTGTGAAGCACTTATGCTAAACACTGCTCAGCTTTGCACTTAACTGCACTGTTGCATTTCTTTTAACAGCTCTTGCATTTATCCCATACTCAGTGTTGCAATGCAATAAGGGTGCTTGTTGTCTCCTCTCTACAGGGCTAATCAGCCAATTAGAGAAAAGTTAGTATGACTTTTAGTGCAACAAAGAAAACAGAGGAGAGTTTTTTTTAAGTGCCTGCTTATATTCAGCATATGTGTCTACTGAAGAGAGACATCTACTGTGGGATATTTATCGTCAGCTCTGAATGGTTGAATACAGGATTGGATCACTGATAAAATTTGCAACAATTTCTCAGTTCTGTGATATTTCACCTGCAGTTTGAGGTGAAAGGAGAATGATCAGAAAAACTCCTGATGAAGAACAAGCATTTGACATCTTCCCTGAATATAATCCACAGCACCTTGTCTGAGCTACAATCTTTAGCAACTTCTATTAGAGAAATAATTGATCCACACTATGTAACAAACACTGTAGTATAATCACTCGGATACATTCCATTATATTGCAAAATGTTATGACAATACACACATGACCAAAAATAGTGCAAACAATACAACTGCAAAATAATAGTCATTAGCTCTATCTCTCCATCATTCTGGATCTTGCCTAGCAAATGTAATTTTACTGTGAAATTGAGCAGAATAAACTGATTGTAGCTCTCATGGAAAAGGAACAGAGCATCACTGGCTTGTGCATTTTAAATTGCATGTGCAATAGCATTTGTGTGCAAGACCTAACAATCCTTCCCTTAAAAGGTACAACTGAGATACACTGGCTAGTGCATTAAGAACAAAAAGATAAAGTCACCAGATTAGAGATTGCATAACTCTAATGGGCATGCAAGTGTCAATGTAGTAATTACTATTAAATCACTCAGCGCTTGGCTCATATTTTTATCTAGCTTTAGAGCTGCCTAAGTCAATAATATGTTAAGAAGACAAAATAGACAAAATAAATCTCTTTATTTAAACTGGAATGTTAGAAATGGAAGAGCTACTGGAAGTAGACCAGGCTGCTAATTGTTTATCAGTTTCATTAAACATTACATTAAGAAGGGAAAAGGGTGCCAATTCAGGCTAAAACAAGTCTTTATATTTGGTAAAATATCGGTACGTCCTCCTTGATTCTGTTGACTCCCACATGAAAAAGTTCTTTCTATGACTGCTGACCCCAGGCCCAGTGCTTCTCTCCTCTTACCTAATCCTAGCTACCACCTGGCTCTAATCACAATCTTACATGAGTTATACATAAATTATTAAACAACATAAACTAAACATTTATAGTATTTCAACAATGTGACATTTGTTAATCTTCACATAAATCTGTTGGATAGCCTATAGCCCCTCCTTAAAGAGTGTTAGAGGAAGGTTGTGCCTCCCTACTGCGATTTTGGGACTTGAGTATATAAATGCAAGCCAAAGACTTTGTGCTCCCTCCCTCTCTCTCACCCTCTCTCTCTCTTTCTGTGGAAGTGACAGCAATAAGACATGGCCACTGCAGGAAAGGTATGTATCTTTCCTTCTTTCTGCTGTATCAATAATTGCAGTTCCCTTGTATTTGAAAGCTTGGTATGAATTCACTATACTAAGCTCATTAGTTAAACTCTGCCATGTAAGATTTGTTAAGTTTCCCATCAAATTAGGTAACTGACAGTAATCAAGGTTCAGATGAAGTATACACTGTGGCACACATTTAGTAAATGTATTTAATATAAAATGCATTTCATAGACTGCAGATAGCAGTCGTGAACATTCATGTTGATTCTGTATTTAGATAACTGTCACTTAAAATTATGAACGTGCTTTTACTTTGGGAGTCAAGTGTTAGTGTATTTATATACAGTACCGTGCAATAGTCTTAGGCACATGCAAAGAAATGCTGTACAGCAAAGATGCCCTAACATGATGAAATTAAATGTTTTTACATAAAAAAAGAAATACTATAAAAAGCAGTAAGCAGAAATAAATTAAACAAACTCTATATTTGGTGTGACGACCCTTTGCTTTTAAAAAAAGAAGGAAATTAAGGAAAAGTTTTACTGAGCTTTTTGCAGAACCACACACAGTTCTTCTGGAGACTTGACCGTCGTATTCGCTTCTTATTTTTGCAGCAAAACCCAGCAGCTTTAATTGTTTTTTTTTTTCTAAGACGTGGTCTCT
>JAOUWY010000062.1:13992853-14008459 GCA_025728095.1 Prietella phreatophila | reverse complement strand
GGTTTCTGTGTAAGGCATGGGAAATGCAGACGCAAAGGGATTCGTGGTTCCGTTTGAATTTTGTCAGGCTCCATACACGTCACTGAGTAAATTAAATAGCAAACGGGGTGATTTCTATTTCAATATGACAGGGTCATGGCGTGTAACACACGGGAAATGCATTTACAAATGGACTTCGCATTTCCGCTGGAAATTTGGCAGACACTGAAAATGCAAACGGTAATACACTATTTGCATATTCATTTTAATTATGTCGCAATTTATGCATTCACAAATAGGAAATGCAAGTGCAAGTACAATTTGCAATTGCTTTTGAATATTGTCCACAAAATACGTCCATATAAGATCTTGGTTAAGATGTTACGCTCTTAAGTAAGGGTCAGGCTGTTAATAGTTGTTAAAAGCTGTTAAGCTGCCACTCACGCATTATTATTATTATTATTATTATTATTATTATTATTATTATTATAGGGCGCATGGCGGCTTAGTGCAGTGGTTTTGAAAGTGGGGGCCGCCAGGGGGCGCCGGGGCCTCATCAATTTGGTGTGAAAAATAAATGAATACATGATTTTTTTTTTTCAGACAACCACACACACACAATCAATTACTAATGTAATGTAAATATGTAAATATTAATAATAAAAAACGGGAGGGGGTATATTCAGAAGTCTGTATTTTCTATGTGTTTTTAAGACATCTTGCAAGGGGAGCCTCAGTCAAATGTTAATGCCATTTAGAGGGCCTTGCCCTGGAAAGGTTTGGGAACACCTGGCTTAGTGGTTAGCACTAGTGATTCGTTTCATTTTGAAGGAATCTTTTTTTTTTTTGGTGTGTGTGTGTGTGTGTGTGTGTGTGTGTGTATAAAATATTACAAAGGTATCTTACAAAAATAAGAGCTGAAATAGGTTGTTCCTGAAAGCCAGTAATGAAAAGGGTCTCAATAAAAAGAATTCTGTCGTTATTAACGCCTGAATTAAAATAATGCGGCATTGTGAAATATAATAGTCCTCATGCAGCAGGATGTAAGAAACAGGTATTATATACACAAACAGAATAAAATCTGAATTTATAAAGGGATTACCTAAACTGAGGAGAACGTTTGCTTTCGGAAGATTAGTTCACTAACTCCAAAGTGACCCCTGTTGTTGGGATCTGTCAAACACTTCCAAAAACGGCGCACGTCTCATATTTAAAACGGAAGTTTAATCCACCAGTAAAGTTTATTTCAATCAAGTAAAATGACCTGCCTATTTACATATGAAGGAAGAAATGCTAATCCACTCCATTATAAAGCCTAAAAGTACACGGTAAAATGAATAAAGAACGTATTAAAATGTTCAAGAAAATAATAAACGCTTAAAAACACGGGTTCAACAAACTGAACGAGTCTTTAATATGACTCCGGAACAGGAGAGTTGTCTCAGAGAGTGATCCGTTCATTTTTGACTGCGCATGCGCTGCAACATCCCTATATGTTCTTTTCCCGGAAACATAAATGATTAGTTCACCTCTCTAGTCTTCTGGTTCCAGTCGTTCGTTCATCCGATGACCGCCCCATGCAGTACCGGAAACAGGATGAACGAATGACTCGAACCCAAAGACTCAAGACGTGAACTAATCGTTTCTGTTTCCAGGGAACAGACGTGACAAATGTGACGTGAGAAAAGAAAGAAGGATTCGGATTGGGAGATGACGTGAACTAACAGACTGTATAGCCTGAAGACCTAATGCTAAGCAATTCATTAATCATTTCTTTTTCTCATAATTCGGCCTTGGTTGCGTTAGCCTATAGTTTTTGTTTTTTTTAATAGTTTATTAAGGACTAGATGTGTTGGGGAATTTAACATGTAACATTTAATTATATTCTGCTGAAATGAACCAAATAACTCGATTCATGGAAAATTCTTTTTTTAAAAATGAAAAAGATTTGCTCATTTTGCTGAACGAGATTCAAAGATCCGAGTCTTTAAAATGACCCGAACTTCCCATCACTAGTTAGCAGGTTCCTTCACACGGCCCTCTGTGTGTGGAGTTGGCATGTTCTCCAAGTGCTTCGGGGATGGTAGGCTGATTGGCATGTCCCAAGTGTCCGTAGTGTATGAATGGGTGTGTGAATGTATATGTGATTGTGCCCCGCGATGGATTGGCACCATGTCCAGGGTGTACCCTGCTTGGTGCCCCATTCTCCCTGTGATAGGCTCCAGGTCTCCCCGCGGCCCAGTTGGATAAGTGGTATAGAAAAATCAGCGGCACTATGTCTGTAATCACACTGACTTGCCACGAGAGGGCGTACTGAAACGATTTCTCAATGGCAGGAAATTACGATTACGGAAGTGTATGTCATGTGATATGTACATTACGCGACGCAGAGAGCGTCAAAAAAAGGGCTAAATAAAGGTAATGGCAGTTGTATTGACTTTCGTTCTTCCCGTATTATTTACAGGCATGTAGCCTAATGTGGTCGAGTAACAACGTACATAATGTAAACATAAAAGCGCTGCAAAAGATAACTAACTTCGCTACAGATCCTGCTGTGACTTACATGTCGAGTGTTCAGGATGTTTATCTGTTTCTTATTTTTAAGTTAACGTAAATAAGCGTTTTGTTACAGGAAGAGGCGCACGCACTTTTCAGCTTTCACCATGGCAGATGTAAGTATTCTCGATCATTTACACGAAGCAGTGCTCTGATCTCTGTAGGGAACTGAAGCTGCTGATAACGGATGTGATGTAATGTTCGCAGGATTTGAAGAGGTACCTGTACAAACAGCTGCCAACGTAAGTTGTGTTTTTTGTGTGTTAGTGTTAGCTTTTCATTGTTTAAAGATTTAACGCAAATAAAATTCACCAGTGTTAAAAACAGTCAAAACGTAGTGTTTATACTATTATAGGATTCTACTACTACTACTACTACTACTAATAATAATAATAATAAACGACCTATTTTCTCTTATCAGGGTTGAAGGCCTCCATGCAATAGTAGTAACAGACAGAGATGGAGTTCCTGTAATCAAAGGTAATCAAAATAGTCTTTGTTGTACACTATATGGCTAAAAGTATGTGACACTGGACGATCACACCAAAATGTGCTTTTTGAACATCCCATTCCCGATGTATCCCCCCTTCGTTGTTATAATAACCTCTACTTGTCTGGGAAGATTTTGCACTAGATTTGGCTATAGGGTGGCTATAGACAGTAGTTATAGGGATTTGTGTTCATTCACAAACAGGAGCATTAGTGAAGTTCATTCAGTGGGCATGAGGTCAGGGCTCTGTGCAGGATACTCGCGTACACTTCTTCTCCAACCTTGGCACATCATGGGCGTTTCTCAAATGGAAAGCCGAGTCCTAGTAAGGCTGCGTATCTCAGCTGCTACGTCATCGAGCGCCGTCGAAGGCCGTCTCGGTTTGAAGGATCCTAAGAAATTCACGAAAAAATGGTGGGACACTAGTCAGCACTGAGCTCCCCTCGAGTTTGTTATGAAATATAGGCCCAAAAATGTTTTCGGAGATTAAAGCATTCAGGTTTTGTTTTGTTGCAAATTAAACACTGCCCATGTTACAGACGGTTGTCATACTATTCGCATTTACTGTATTGCATTATATAAAGTCGGTTCTAAATTATTTTTAAATAGTATAACAATTCTACAATTACAAAAAAAATCAATAGTACTTATTAAAATATTAGGGTATTACTGTTATGACGAGGGGGTGGAAACGTTCATGACGTAGCCATGCGAACTTACTAGGGCGTCTCATTATAGCGTTCAATGCTGAGGAGGCGTCTAGCATTGAAGCCTCAGAACGACTGTTTTTAGGGAGGACTCAACTTCACTTGTGCTTGAGAAACACCCCATGTCTAAATGGGCCTTGTTTTGTGCACAAGTGCATTGTTATGCTAGAACACATTTTGTCCCCGTAGTTGAAGTGAAGAGAAATTGCAGAGACATCCTATACAATCTTTGTGGCAACAGTTTGGTGAATGTCCACATATTTTTGGCCATATCGTGTATAATTAACCACTGTGGTTACAGTAGCTGAAATGTTGCTTGGTTTCATTCCCCCTTGCTCTTAAGTGGTCACTGATGTGGTTGTGCTCTGCAGTTGCCAATGACAATGCTCCAGAGTATGCTCTGCGACCAGGCTTTCTCTCAACATTTGCGCTGGCCACAGATCAAGGCAGCAAGCTGGGTCTATCCAAAAATAAGAGCATCATTTGCTACTACAACACATATCAGGTATTGTGCCTCACAGTCTCTACTCAGCTGAAATTCTTTGTATGACTTGCTAAATATTTTCACAGTCATTACATTGTTGTTATTGTTGTTGTTGTTTTCAGATTGTGCAATTTAACCGATTGCCCTTAGTGATCAGCTTCATTGCAAGTAGCAGTGCCAACACAGGTAAGTGTGCCATGGATGTGAATAACTGACAGTTAAGGAGCTGGCAGATAAATATTTTATTTGGAAACACTTTACAACTTTAGCTTAAACAATATATGGTGACTCAAAACCTGAGAATACATTGGTTTACTAGAGATATTGTTAAAAAAATAAAATAAAAATTCTTAACACACTCAGATCCTTGCCACAATTAAATACATTCCACTTGGTGTGTTTTTAACCCATACTGATATTTGCATCACATGGTTAGTAAATCAGTTTCTTATGTTATTTTTAGGTTTGATCATCAGTTTGGAGAAGGAGCTTGTTCCACTGATTGAGGAACTGAGACAAGTGGTTGAGGTTGCTTAGAAGACAGACAGCTTTATAACCACTGCAGTGTATACCTGGATCGGATCAAGACACACACACACATATGCACCTTGGACATTATTATGATAATAGTATGAAGTTGGCTGTGGACTCGGATTTCATGTCAGTTGCTCTTGATGCTGTATGTTTCTCTTTTGAATGTAACCCTGTCTGGTTGTATTTTTGATTTCTGTTAATTAATAAATTTGTTTATGACTTTGATGTACAAAGTACATTTAATCCCCCCCTGCCATTTTACATAGTTTTGCCATCACACCTGTCAATGGTGCAATGTTAAATGAACACAAATTACTCCATCAGACATGCTGAACCCAAAAGCTGGTGGATAACACAATAATATCAATATGGAGCAAGATCACGATTTATAAAAAAAAAAATAAAAAAAAAGCCACAATTCTTCTGGAAAAGCTGTTATTGCACAATTCAACTATTAAATATGGTCTCATGAATCAAGTAGGAGGAAGTAATCTACTTCAGACGATTCTCTAGAATATTCTATAATGAGACCATGTAAAGTGTTTGACTTCCTGCTTGTGTTAAAGCAACTACAGAATAGCAACAAATTGAACAACAGGGTTTGGTGTACCTGGTCTAGTGAAATGTTACTATACAAAGCAATTCTCTGAACTGATGAATTACAATTCCTTTGTAATGCTTTTCCAGGCTTTTACCATAGGTTACTTCAGTTGTTTTTTTTCCCCCCCGGGGTTGCTGAATTGGGGTTTGCTTTTCTCCCACAGACTCCCCCTGACCTTCATGTTGGTTTATCCTTTTAAACAACAAATGTAGTCTTCAAAGGTGAAACCCATGACTCAGACCAAGAATAGCCATTCAGAGCTATTACATGTTTAAACCATCAATCAGTCAGTCACATGTCAATATTTTTGATCACTTGAAATATGGGTGGGTCAAACAAAAGGTGTTATATTCCAGTTTGTTTAACACATCTAGATGCAAGTATGAGGAAATAAAGTCTGAAATTGTGATCTATCATCTTATGTTCAACTTTGAATGTCAAATCCAAATGTATGGGGAAAAAAATCCCCTAAAGAAACAAATATGTTTGGGTGGTCTATACATGACAAAAACTGAAACAATGTGCTGATTGTCAATCCTTTTTTCAAGAACTGCTAACCATAATTTAATGAGGTAGACGTCACCAGTGTAGCTGCCTTTATATTTCTTTCTTAGTACAAAGTTAAATTCCTGTTTCCATCCAGGGTTTTAGTATTTTATGAATAACTTGCAATGCATTGCACTGATGCAGCAGTGCACTACAGGCACTTCATGGTTCCACAGTGGAAAGCTTAATTAGTCAACCATTAATTATCTCAGTTTGAAAATGCCATTAGGCATATTCTCTTCCTTCATTTGATCACTGAAATTCAACATCTCCATATGTGGTCTGCATAACAGAAGGTCAGGACTTAATAAGCCATCCTTAGAGAGTCACATCTGAGACACGGACATTCTTCACACCACATATTACAGTGGCCACAGGAGCAAATACAAACCCACAGCTGATACTGAACTCTGACTAAGTCCATCCTATTATATCATTCCTAACTGCCCTCACACTCACAGTTGTTCCTTTTCTTCTTTTCCACATTCTGGTCATCATCTTCCTTTTCTTATCTGTGACTGGAAAAAAAGATTGGTATAATGACTGTTAGGCAATGCAGGAAACAATGGAAAGCTGCTCCAAGCAGCTACATTTTTCTTAGTTTCACCAATAACTAATCATCCATCCATCTTCAATACCACTTATCCTACAGGGTTGCAGGGAACCTGGAGCCTATCCCAAGGAGCATGGGCCACATGGCGGGGTACACCCTGGACGGGGTGCCAATCCATTGCAGGGCACAATCACGTACACATTCACACACTATGGACACTTTGGACATGCCAATCAGCCTACCATGCATGTCTTTGGACTGCAGGAGGAAACCACCGAAGCACAGGGAGAACATGCAAACTCTACACACACAGGACAATGGCGGGAATCAAACCCCAAACCTTGAAGGTGAGGTGAATATGCTAAACACTAAGCCACTGTGCCCAAAACTAATCGTTTTCTATTCTAAAACAATCACTAACTTAAGATGAATGCCTAATACATAATTAATAGGTGGGGTTTTTTTGTGTGCCATTTATAACTCTATTCTTACCAATTTCCAGCGTAGTATCTTTATCCATTCATCAGCCTCCACACCTGATTTTGCACACAAATAAAACGTCCTCTCAGGGAACACTAGACTATAATAGAGAGTGGAAATAATGAGAAACTGTAAGTATAAAAATAACCACATTGTTTACTGAAACATTTATGTATATATTTGGGAACTGTAACTTATAATGTGAAATGAGTGGTAGCTAAATTCTGCCATTTCTGAATGTATGGAGGTGCTTCTAGTTGCACTTCCCCATTTTAGAGTTCAACAGACAGGAAAAAACCCATAACATACGCTAACACAGTGTAAGTGTTCCTACCAGAAGCAGTTAACCCTCTCCTGGCTGTAATCAAACTGAACGGCAGAGCATGCAGTCAGATCAAGGGTCCGAATAGGTTGTGGAAACTGACAGAGAGAAGTAAAGAAGAAGAAAAAATGACTTCATTCATTTTACACTGCATACTGATTAAACTAACTGTAAGATGTTTTTTTTTAGACTTACCATTTTGTCTTTGAAGTACTTTAGCTCGTTTCTGTTCAGTGTAAACCATCGTTGTTTCCAGTTCTAAAAGAAACACTAATAAGTACTCAAAGCATCTAGGAAATTCAATGATATTATTACTATTAATGATCTAATACAGATATTAATAACAGATTATTTATATATACACTCACCAGCCACTTTATTTGGAACACCTATACACCTGTACATTTATGCAATCATTCAATCATCGTGTGGCAGCAGTGCAATGGATAAATTCATACAGATACAGGTCAAGAGCTTCAGTTAATGTTCATATCAGAATTATGAAAAAATGTGATCATAGACTTTGAATGTGGCATCATTGTTGGTGCTAGATGGACTGATTCAACCTGACAGGAAGGCTACAATAACACAAATAACCACACTTTACAACTGTGGTGATCAGAAAAGTATCTCAGAATGCACCATGCACCATGAGGTGGGGGCTACAACAGCAGAAGTCAATTTCAGGTTCCACTGCTGTCAGTGAAGGACAGGAATCTGAGTTGACAGGGGCGGCTGTGGTTCATGTGGTAGAGCGGGTTGTCCACTAATCGTAGAGTTGGCAGTTCGATTCCCCATGACTCCACATCCCAAAGTGTCCTTAGCGGTTCAAGCGGTCCTTGAACCGCTAAGGTTAAAAAAGCGCTATATAAGTGCAGACCATTTACCACAAGCTCACCAAAATTGTACAGGTGAAAAATTTCTGCAGATAGATCTTGATTACTGCTGCAAAATGCACATCGGTCAGAATTTGGCAGCATGAATCCTGCCTTGTGTCATTAGTAATTAGTTGAAAGCCTAATCTACCACAGCTTATCTACCACTGGGATGTCATAGAAAGGGAGACTCAGAGCATGAATATCCAGCTGATATATCTGCAGGAATTATGTGATGCAATCATGACAACACTGATCACAATATCAAGTCATTTTCCCAACACTTTTTGAAATCAGTGGCATGAAGAATTAAGGCTGTTCAGGAACAAAAGGGGGTAAAACCCAGTATTATTTTGATAATATAGTGGCTGGTGAGTATATCATGTATAACTATTGTTGCTGCTCAAAAATAAAGACTGTATACTGTACAGGAAGTTGGAATTTCACATTGACTCACCTTTATAATGCCTCCTTGTTTCACCAGATAGCCCTCTTTTGTGCCAAGCTGCAGGAGAATGTACAATTAATAACAGATAGAAATAGATAAAAGAAAAAACACACCTTTGAATCATTTCCACAAACCTCTTTTATCAACATCTTTCTCTGTTTTCACTTATTGTTTAACAGTTTCCTACATGACCCACAATGCTATCTATACTATTGATGTTCCAGTGGTATTTACCCCTTGCTTTATCTATTCCTAATGAGTGATGCAGCAGCACTTTAGTCCTTTAATCTGTCCAGCTTTCTGACCTCTGTATCCATACTCTCTGCTCAAACATGAGTTTCTAAAGCTTAGACTGTCATGCTAATACGGCCATTAGAGGCATCATGCTTATTATCTCATCGATCACTAACTAGCTGAGTTGAGTATCTGCCATAACTAAGCATAAATATGTCCGATAGCAGCATTATATTCTGGAACCTATTTGGAGCCCAACATTTGTTCTCTCCACTAATTCTACATTGGATTTCTTATTAATGGTTAGTGAGAAAAAGAAGCCCTGAAACCTCTTATTAAACGACATTGTAACCGAGTTAGTAATGTCCCCCTGTAACGTCAGAGGAGCACACAACCGCTAACTTCTCACAGGAATAATGACAATACTCCACCAACCAACATACTAGCAGCAAAATATCTAAGCATACCACAAAAACGCTGAACGTGTTTCAGGGTACAGGTTTCCTTGGAATCAGACTGTCATGTTTGTGATGAACAAAACTCCCCTTCAGGGTATTTTATATGAATGCTTAGTCAGATTCTCATCATAAAAATCAGCCAAACATTATGAATGCATTACACAAAATGTAAAGTGCTGTTAACGTACTGATGGAGCACTGGGGACCAAGTCACTTTCACTTCGTCCTGTCTGTATAGCCGTGTGCACACAGACAGACTCATAAATGGATGGCTCCTCTACCTGTCGGGGGTACGGGAACCGCAGCACTATCAGGCTACCTATAAAACAATAATAACAGGGAGGACATGGAGGTTATACAATCAGATAGAAATAAAGGGATTTGTTTGTTTATTTGTGTGTGTTTGTGTGACAAACCTGTCTCACTGCCCAGTAGTGGCTGGTTGGCAAGGTGACTGGTGAAATTCTGAAGGCATGAAAACTCGTTGAATCCAAAAGAATACCTCCCATTCTGCCGCTGGACGTGGAAGTGCTTCACAGAGTCCTTTGCCCTGATTGAATCAAACCAAGACATTTAGTCCAATAAGGGCTATTTAATATTACATATACCTTCCCAATTTCTCCTAGCACAATGTGCAGTACAGTGAACAACATTCATGTCACAAAGGTAAGAGCTAAACTAACCTGGGGGGTGATGGCCTCGGCTACACACCTGGACTCCATAAAATCTGAATGTATTTAAATGTAATGTCAAACAAAGAGCACAATCCACATATAAGCTAAAGCTCTGCTAGTGAATAAATAGCACAATATAATCTATTCGGCATGATGGTCCAGGATTTGAATATATAATACTGACTGTGCTGATATGGGCTTATTTTCTCTGAATTTGAATGATAAGCTTATTATTAGCATACTACTACCATAACTTTAAAAGGGGGAACTGATACAATTAAAAGGAAACTGAAAACAGTAGTCTAAATCAAAATATAAACTTAGAGGAATGCAATGCACAAGAATGCTCTTTTGTTCAATACTATGATTTTAGTCATTTACTTAGGGCAATTTCGAAATCTGTGAGTTACTACTCATAAACAAGGACACTGAACACAATGGCCCTGGCAAAGAAAAGCTGACTGCATTCCCTATCAACTGGTTCATAAGTGCCCTTCAAAAAAGACCACATATCAAATACTGGCATGGAATGTGAGCAAGCAAGTAACATGAGTAAATAAATGTGCACATGCAGATCCGGTGCTATTCAAACATGAGAAAGAAGAGAAGAGATGGAGGAACAACTAACCTGACAGAAAGGGCAAAGCATTCGGGTCCCTTGTTGCTGTTTCTGAGCAGAAAACTCCCATCAACCCCATTCGACATGAGCAGAGCCTCAGCAGCATGCCGGGACAAGTCATAATGGTACCAACTAGAGGAGAGAGAGAGAGATAGAGAGAGATAGAGAGAGAGATAGAGAGAGATAGAGAGAGAGATAGAGAGAGATAAAGAGAGAAAGAGAGAGAGAGAGAGAGAGAGAGAGAGAGAGAGAGAGAGAGAGATGAATTCAGAGTGCTGACTTTTGCTAATGACAAATGAAGGACAATTGTTGATGGCTATAAATATAAAAAGAAATCTATAGTAGCATCATGTCTATTGTCAGAAATTAGCCAGAACAGAATATATTACTGAATCAGTGCTTTTTGTCATCTAGACTGCCTGTAAATCGTATATTACCGTATATTACAGTTTCACTGATTTAGCCTGGTCAGGGTAGGTGTAGATCTTGAGTCTATCCAAGGAACATGAAAGTGGGAATACCGTGGATGGGATACCAGTTCATCACAGGGTACCATGCACACACACATTCACACACTCAAGAGTAGCCAAGAAGGAAAGCTAAGGTGGTGGAAATGAGTGAACCTAAAAAGATGGAAGGAAAACAGAGAACCCAGAGGAAACCCACTGTGATATATAAAGAACAATCAAAACCCAAGCTCAGAATTGAATCGGGGTCCTAGAGCTGTGAGGTCGCAGTGTGCCATCACGGAGCTAGATGTTTTACACATCTGCCTTAAACAACCTCAGCTTTAACAACCAAATGATAAGTGAAGGAAACAGAACACATACTAAAACATATCAATCTTGAGACTTCTTTATTTACCAGATGCATATCAACTGTAACTGTTGAGACATGTCTAAGCAGGGAAATACCCCTACCAGGAGAACTGGACTTCTAAACCAAACATGCAAATAATGTAGTGGCAAGGTGGCCTAAAAGAGGTACCGTTTTCTGGCATGATGCAAGTCAAATTCCTTATTAAAAACAAAAGAACAAAAATAGAAAAGTACCTTTGTCCTGGAAATCCATTACGCATATCACATTTTATTCTCAAAATACATTTAACTTAAACACACTAGGTTTCAGAGACACATGTTTACCTCTCTGTGTTCATTAGAGCATATCTAAAATCAGAGACTCATTTCCTCATACCGCAGCTCTTCAGCAGAGGCATTTTCCATTTGAACGTTTAATACAAAAATAGCAGTATGAAACTCACAAACCTAACATGCAAATAACCAACATTTTCCAATCATACCCTGCCTTTTGGTTTTATCCCCCCCACTCTTCTCTGGAGACAGAAGGTCAAATGGGTCCAACAGTAATCAGCTACAGGAACTAAACTGTAACTCTGCTGGTCTTGATGTTGTTTGACAGTGAAATGAATACAAAGGAATACAAAGACTAAATGGAAAGAGGAATAAAAACTTTTTAAACAGTAACATAAGGTTGAAGTTTCTAAAGGTCGAAGTTCAAACCATTCAAACCTTGACACACGGCGTAACTGATTGTCTCGGTATGACAGCCCGACGTTTAAAATGCTGAACTGATTGATTATTTATAAAATGCACAACTCACCCAACCGACTCCAACTCGTCCATCTCCTCTGGACCGCTGAATGTTGAGCTGCATACACTCATTGCAGCTTCAGGTCACTGAGAACAGATTTACTGAGAAATAGACACTTCAGCAGAGCAGTGGTTTACGAGGACTCTAAAAAAGGAAGCTGAACCTGTCACACTGACACGCCCACACAACATTACACACATAGCAATGACCACGCCCACAATGCTGTAGACATCTAAAAAGCCGGGGTTGTGTCAAACGGTCTTACGTTCATGCTGGAAGCATTTTCTCAAGACCATTTCCACTGTAGTAAACTTTAATAAAAATTTTTTTTACACCTTTCAAATTATACAAAAAATGTGTTTGCAGTTTAACAGGAATAAAAGGTAGCCAAAAATAAAATTGTTAAATTGCCAAACAATAGAAATGCAAAATTGTTAAATGCTAATGTGGAAAAAAAACAAAAGTAAAACAAAAAACAAAAAAACAACTCGCACCTTCAGGGTTGGGGGCTCGATTCCTGCCTCCGGCCTGCGAGCCTACACGTTCACTCAATGCTTCAAGGGTTTCCTCCGGATATACATTTTCTGCCCCAGTTTAAAGACATGCATTGTAGGCTGATTGGCATCTCTAAACTTTCCATACTGTACGAGTGTGTGTGTGTGATTGTGCCGTGATGGGTTGGCACCCTGACTCGGATGTCCATCGCATCTCCTCGCCCAACATCAGTGCTTGACCTCACTAATGCTCTTGTAGCTGAATGAGCAAATCCCCAGAGCCACGTTCCAAAATCTAGTGGAAAGCCTTTAGCAGTGATTATAACAAATAAAATGTAGAACAAGCACATATGGGTTTGAAGATCAGGTGTCCGCATACTTTTGGCCATATTGTGTATGCTAGAACGCTTCTGGAAGATTGTAAATTGTAAAATACTGTGATATCAACTTTTGCATTAAATGATGAAATGAAATAATCTACAGTTACAGGCCAGCAATACAACATACAATACAAAGAGTAATAACAGTTATTTTCATATTTTTATTTCATATATTTTAACAATTGTTTTTACAATATTAAAAAAAAAACAACTCATAAAAGTGCACAGAACAAAACAAAACAAAAAAAAACCCCTAAACATACATCATCTTGAATTTCCCAATTTTTCAACAAGTAATTCAGTCATAAAATCACATGATCAAGCATCACATTTAATCAGATCATTCATTCCTGATTGCCTTTTGGTATTAAAAAAAAAAAAAAATAATAATAATAATTTGAAAGTAAAAGATAATCACATATCAACACATCATTTGGTACAAAGAAAACAGTGTTATAAAGACATTCATCTCAATTACTTACAATCCTTGAAAAAAAACATAATTGCATGTCACGTAATTGCATAAGGTTTTAGAAATGACTACCATGTGAACAGTTAATTCATGTTTTATTCTTACTGCAAGATTTGAACAACATGAATGTCACAACATTTCGAATTACAACATAGGAATACTGGTATAAAAGGCTTAATATACAAATGAGTTCTATAAAAAATGACTGATTTATTGTATGCTATGAACTTCTTTGATCCAGATGTTTTTTGGGTGTGTTGATGAATGTTAACATTTATGTAAACATTTAAGTCACAAGGCATATCCCAGTTAAACTTTTCACATTATAGTGTTTTGTTCATATTGTGCAGTAACAAGTACACATACATACTCTACAGTTCTTTTTAAAAAAAGTACTCAGTCTATATCCCCAAACTTAATCCTGTCAAAGAATCTCAAAGTCCAGTGTTGCTTTTGCAGTGTGGTCTGGAAGCCAGACATTTCCATCTCTCCATTACTTGGATGGAGGTGTGTTCATCCATCCATCTTCTAATGCTTACTGCTTCTTCAGGGTCGCAGGGAACTTGGAGCCTATCCCAGGGAGCATCGGGCACAAGGCGGGGTACACCCTGGACAGAGTGCCAGTCCATCACAGGGCACAATCACATACACAGTGTTGGGAATCTTATTAAACCTTGGTTCAAAATGTGCTGTGTTGAATGATGAATTTCAACAGTTTTCTTTTCTTTGGTCTTTGGTAAGAATCTCTGTAATGTGTAACATTTGTTTCGACAACCTTGGCTTGTACTGTTTGTGTGTACTACCTCATTGTACTAACTCGCACAACCCCATACACATTCACACACCAATTCACACACACTACGGACACTTTAGACACGCCAATCAGTCTACCATGTGTCTTTGGATTGGGGAGAAAACCACCACAGCACAGGGAGAACATGCACACCGCACACACAGGGTGGGAATCGACCCCGGAGGTGTGAGGTGAACATGTTAACCACTAAGCCACCATGCGCCCCAAAGCTACACATGTGAATGTAAACAATCCTAAAATTGCCAGTTCCTGTGTATTGCTAAAGAACAGGCCATTGCAGGGGCATATTGTCCACCATTGGTGATATTAGGTTGGAACTGCGGATAGTTTCCTCTAGATCGGAGATAGACAAGGTTATCCACCTAGGGCCAGTGTGGTAGCAAGTCTTCCTAGGAGCACAGCAGGAGCAAACCTCACTTTCTCCTCTTACAATCACTGTCTTCCGAAACTATTCAGAGTCGCAGTTCTTACAGTAGCTTCTCTGACAAGCGCCCTGTTTGTTCAGAATTTTAGTATTTAGTAACTTTTAATATTATCATAGTGCACTAAAATAACCAACGTTGTCCAACAAAACCAATTCCAATCCTGAAAGTACAAAGGTTATGAACATTTTCACAATATAATGCTATTTTAAAATTATATTGTGGAAAATTACTTTTGTGTCAGGAAGGTGTCCAACCAACGCTCACCATCCCCCTTTATTTATTTAAAAATCATACTGTTTCTGTTAATATCTGTTTCAGATATTAGTCAGACTTCGTGCTTTCTCAAGGCACTCTACAACAGAGAATGCACATACAGATATATAAAATCGGTATGGCTAATGTGTGTAGTTTTGATAAAGAAGATGGGAATGTGGAGGGATGTCAGTAACGGTAAACGTTTGGACATTTGACTAGTTTTTCTAGTCTCAAAAGTACAATGTGCACAAATTCTGAGCATTGAGGCAACTTCAGCTCATGAATCAGGAGGGTACAGGACCAATCTCTAAACTGCAACTGGCAAAGTGGGGCATGTCAGCATTCACACCAAGAGTCTGAGGAATGGGCCTGGAGTTCAGTTTTTCTTTGGCAGATTTGTCTTCTTCCCAGTCATGTATACTGTTCCAGTGCTGCCCTGTGGAGGACTCATCCAGTTTCTGAGCCTTCGCCTTCACCAAGTCAGACGGACAGAGGGAGTTAGAGACGGCACGATACAACACCCTGAGAGAGAGAGAGAGAGAGAGAGAGAGAGAGAGAGAGAGAGAGAGAGAGAGAGAGAGAGAGAGAGAGAGAG
>JAOUWY010000062.1:13953986-13964251 GCA_025728095.1 Prietella phreatophila | reverse complement strand
AGTGAGTGAGTGTGTGTGTGTGTGTGTGTGTGTGTGTGTGTGTGTGTGTGTGTGTGTGTGTGTGTGTGTGTGTGTGAATGCCTGACTGAAGCTATTCTCATTCAAAGAAAGTGCAGCCAGTCACACGCAATTATGGCACAGGCCATACACTGAATCCAAGAGCGCATATAGTGTAGCACAGCTAGGCAAATTAGCCATAAATCCTCCAAATTATCACTATTTCCACTGCCACAAGAGCCATGCTGTACCCAATGCTCATGCTGAATTTGGTTATCTTTCTTGACCAAATAGATTATATTGACATAGATATTAGAAGCATTAGATTATGTGCTCATGTCAAATATATTGCAGACGATAAAATTTGTAATTTTCTTAAAAGAAGATCAAAGGGAGGCAATATCATAAATTTATCCATTTTTATTTTCAGTTACATACCCACATACTGACCCATTGTACACGTGTGTGAGATTTTTGTTTATCCTCTGGTCATAGCAGTAGCGCCTGTAGTCTTCTATGGCATCTTTGAAGGCGATGACAGTTAGCACGACAATGAGAGGGATCATGGTAATCTCCTTCTGAAAGGCCTCCACCACCGGAACCCAGTTCAGCAACACCAGGAACAGGAAGTACAGGTTTGCCGCTCTAAAAAAAATTTTTTTTAATAGATTAAAGTCTGGGCTTTGATTTCATACAGTGATTCTTGCTCATTTTTCACATACCAACTGACTCATTGTGAATTGTATTTTTGCAGCAATTTCCAGATCAAGCCACAGCTTTTCAATTGGATTCAAGTCTGGGCTTTGACTTTGGCCATTTCAAAACACAACATGTTCTTTTTTTCAAACCATTCCTTTGTAGTTTTTGCCCTTTTGGAACATGCATTTTTGATCATGTACTAAATGCAAATGTCTGGCTTACTGGAACAGGTTCTCCAACAATTTGCTTATATTTGGCTCCACGCATGTTGCCTATGATAGCAACAAGTTTTCAAGTACCTCCTGCTGAAAAGCAACCCTGGAGCATGATGCTACCACCCCTGTGATTAATCACAGGAATTGTGTTACCTGTTATTGGAGCTTGGCTGTATTTGTTGCACAAAATAAGCATCGATTTATGCTTCTATATTTAGACCAAATGGGTCAACTTTAGTCTCCTCAGACTACAAAATAGTTGTCCAAAATTTCGCAGATTTGCTGGCATTTCTCAGAAGTGGCTTCCTTCTTGCCACTCTTCCATAGAGTGTGGCTCTGTGATGAGCTGATTATATTAGGCTTTGCACAGGTTATCCTATTTCAGTTAGAGAGCTCTGTAATCCCTTCAGGATTGTAGTTGATTTTTGGACATTTCTCTGACAAGTGCCCTTCTTGTCTGAGCGGCAGTTTGGTCTGATCTTGGTAGTATCTGGGTTGTGCCACAGATTTTACACTTTGTTATAATGTCAGAGATATTTATTATTTATGTAATGTGAGCTTTCACTAATTAAAAATGAGTCCTAATTCAGATTACTAAAACAAAGAGAATGAATACTAATTTGATGTTGCAAGGCAGCAAAAAGAGAATCAATCACAGGGGGATGAATGCTATCTGGAGGTGCTGATGTACTCAAACAGCAACCATTCTGCTGTGACTAAAGGACCTCTCTACTTTCCTTAACGTGATTCTGTGTTAGCACCACCATTTGTGTCTGGCCAGCTGTGACACGAGAAGCCTGTCTGATTAAAAGTAATCATGGAAAACATAGCTTTGTTTCAAATGAGAAATGTTTACAGCTCCAATCCCTACAGTCCATACATGCAAATTAGGGTCAGGAAAACTAATGTTGAACTCTCCATGATAAAAATGACTGACTATAAATCATTATCATGAAAACCTTTAGATAACTACCTACAGTAAGTTTGAATAAGGCCACCTACTCAGTCTATAGCAGCTTGGTCTGTCCAGACACTTTGAGCTGAAGTTACCCTGGATTAATTTGCAACCTTGGGGACTATTACATGTCTTGCTCTTGGACTGATCTTTGTAGGTTGACCACTCCTGGGGAGGGTAACTGTGTACAAATGGAGGAAATTCAAAACTATCTGTCTGACTGTGGATTGGTGGAGTTCAAACTCAACCTGATGAGCATCAATAACTCTTTTTTTTGAGGTCCTCAGAAATCTCCATTGTTTGTGATACACTTCCACAAACGTGTTGTGAAGATCAGTCTTTGATAGATCACCGTTCTTTAAATAAAACAGGGTGCTCAGTCAAACCTGATTGTCATCCAGTGGATTGAAAACACCTGGCTCTAAATTCACCTTCTAACTACCTGCTAATTCTAGAGGTTCACATACTTGTGCCACTCACAGGAGTGTAATATTGGATGATTTTCCTTAATAAATAAATGACCAAGTATAATATTTTTCTCTCATTTGTTTAATTTGGTTCTCTTTGTCTACTTTTAGGTCATATATATGCAGAAATATAGAAAATTCTAAAGGATTCACAAACTTTCAAGCACCACTATATTGAACCTATAGCCAGTTCCAGTTTGACAGTTACACTCTGGTTCAAACATACACCGAGTTGACTGTGTGAAAGTGGGAAGTGAGCTAATACACCAACATTACAACATTTCACACGATTGGCATGACTAAGGAAGAAGAGTGTTTCAAGCTTTTAGAATGTCAAGTGTTTTAACCTCTCCCTAGCATGAATCTAAGCTTGACCCACCTATTTTCAATAATACTGATCTCTCGAGGAGTGGCTTCATGCGATCAATTACAGTACATGAAACATAAACTCAAATCTGACAAACCCACATTACCTACTCAAGTCCTTAGAACTACCATGTGAGTCAAGCTACTAGTTTCAAGTTCTCAAACCTTACCTTACAAAGACTTATTTTCACTATTCTTTTTCAAATTCTTTTTAAGTGCCCTTAGTTAAACAGTAAAGGATGTGGAGAGGTGCACTGGACCATGCTCACTTTAGCACACAAGCTATGTGAATTTTCTAAGCTTAGTTAACCAACCAGATAAGGCAAAATATGTGTAAATCATTTGTAAAAATGCATCAGAAAAGTATAGTCACTTTTCATGGTATGCTGTGCAGCATTTGTTGTGCTGGTTTGCGGGATGAATCCTTACTATAATACTAAAAGCTTAAAGTTATTACATTTCCTACTCATGTATGGGATTTCACACTTATTCAGAATTTATTGTTTAACACTAGGACAACACCTTAGACACAGGATCTGTTAGATTGCAGGAAAATTTCAGTACAACACAACCATCATGCTTTTTCTACTGACTTGTTTTGTTGGCTTGTTGAATGAGAGACACGGTATATAATGAAAATCATGTCACAACACTAAATGCAGTATTTTCTCCATTAAACATGTTTTTCTTTTCTGCTACATTTCCCTTACTGACAAAGAATTTACCTGCTAAACTCTAATAAAAGTACACATGTGAAATATAATAATTGTTGTTTCCATTTCCTACATTTCAAAACACCAACATAAAAACTTTCAGATAGAGGATAGAGACCTGATCAACATGGACTCATTCAATTTAAGTCTATGCCATTCAGTTTGTGCACAAAGGGCTATGAGCATGAGTTTGGCTGACCTTAATATTCAGTATTATGTTTTCCTCGCATTAAAGCGCCTGTTCTACATCCACAAATGATGCATAAAACATTCTATAACCAGTCTGTACAGGACATTGTGAAGTTGTTTGTGATAGCTGCAGCAAAAAAATGCCTGATTTTGCTATGGCATTTTTCTGAATTTGCGATGCAATTTGTGGAGGTTCTTTTTTGTGCTTATTGTTTTTGCGGAAAACTACTTGAGTTGGAGAAATTGCAATTGTATGCATTGTAAATGAGACCTTATAGCTGTCCTCATGTTCAACGCACATGAAATGAAGAGGGCTTTGGCTGAATCCACGTTGTGACGATGCCACATGACACGTCCCAAATGTGTGGAAAATCTGCAGTAATTTTGAAATATTGCAAGCTCCTCAGAATATTGAGGAGTTTGCTTGATTTTGCCTTAATTTCTATGATCGCAAAATCATGAAATGCTGGAGCGACTGTATTACAGAACATAGCAGATGTACGCCACACATTGCACAAATCAATAAAGTCCTACTCAGCCAATTGTTGGAATGCATATTAAATGGCTTCTTCTTAAGTTCTACATAACAGCAGTAGTCTGATATAGCATCTGTCCCAACCAAAGAACTCAGAAAAGATTGTGTCTAAGCCATGCATGTCTTATTTTTAGAATCATGACATTAACAAACCAAGACTCTGATGGATTGTCCTGAAGCCTGATGACAAGAGTTTGCAAAGATGTGCTTCAGAACTAAAGTGTTGTAGTAGGTCTAGACCTCCAAGCCCAACACTTAGCAGAACTGACAGATAAAGAGCCATCTTGGCAACTTCAGAAAAAGACACATTGATGGTTTACATACTCTAGAGGCTGCAAAGTTCTCAGAATACAGATACTAAGAAGAACTTGGAAACAATGCTTGTTATTTATGACAGAACTACAAAGACACATGGTTTTAGCATGTGCCTGGTTTTAGCAGTTATTTGCATCCAGTGTACAAGCTTAAGTCCCATGAGGGCACTTCTATCCTCAAAAAGAGAAAACAACGGATTTTCACTGCTGTCTTTTTGAGAGCATCTGCTTTGTGAACAGAATTTTTGTGAACTTAAGGGAACTCCTAGAAAAACCTCTAATCATTTAGGAAGTCATCCAAAATATGCAGGATTCTAAATCTCCCTGAGTTTTACAAAGGCGATCTCATCTTATCTTCGCTGCTTGAGGAATTTACTGAAGCACTTTCAAATTTATTTACTTGATACATAAGAAAGACCAAGACCATTAGCTCCAAGCTCATACAGACCAGTGAGTCTGCTTGATAAGACACTATCATAAGATTTTAGACACCCACATGGAAAATATTCTTCCTTCTGTGATTCACGCAGATTAGACAGGGTTTAATAAAAACTCACTTTTATTTTTTTAACATGAGAAGATTGCTTAATATTATTTATATCCCGAGTATTGACCATAATCACCCAGAGATTCTTATTTCCTTTACAGGGTAGAATGCAATGATCTATTCTTGGCCCTGTCAAGGGTTGAATTTGCCCCAACATTCATCACGATCATTAAACTACTGCCCTCTTTCTCCCTTTCTTCCCTCTTATTCATGCTAGCTATCAAATCCATAGCCATCTCACTGAAGGCTGCAAAGACCTACTGTGTGTCTCAACCAGCTCCCTAGTTCACTAGTCAGGGCACCGATCAGGGAGTCAGCTATTTTAAGGGCTGTCTCAATCACAAAATCCTTCCCATACACTGGAATGTGTGCTCCCTAACAAAATCCCACAATGCACTGAAAAAACCAGGCGCATCGGCACTCACTATGTGCTCCTACTGGAAATGACATCATGTTTTCTGAAGCTTCTCGGCTCGAGAAAAATGGGGGATGAACACTCAGACAACTTCGTCTACAAATGTAAACAGAATGTTATCGTTGTTGTAGCTCTAAAATTATTACTTACGTTCACGATTTTTAACTTTATTGACTTAAGTGTTTCATGATTTAAAAAGAAATCCAGTAGCTAATGTAATATTTATTTAAATTATGATTTATATGAGTACATAGTCATGGTACTGGAAATTGAGTCATCAGTGTTCCAATCTGAAGTGAGACAGGGTCCTTACCAGTGCCCAAACTCTTGTACATAATATACTGTTTCACAACCTAGGGAGCTGATGAGACACACCCCTACAGCGAGATCCTCAGAGGATGGAAGGAACACAAAGAGTCATTATACACTGACGACTTACTGTTATAGAACTCCAACCCTTCAAAGTTAACGCTAGTCATCAAATCAACCCTGGAGAGGTTTGGAGTCGCATTAGGGTATAATATAAATTTCTCAACGAGCATATTGTTTATAATTAACCCAGCAGCTCAGCAACAAACATTCAATTTCCTCCCCTTCACAATCTCAAGGTATTTCAAATATCTAGGGGTTGACATTACCAAATCATTCTCTGAATTATTTAAGCAAAATTATTTGGAATGATATGCTCATGCAGTGCAAAACACTGAAAGCTGATCTAATCTCTCTAACCTTTGTTAAAATGAATATCGGGCCTAAATATCTAGATCTTTTTAAATGTATCCCTCTTTATTAATAAAGTTTTTTCTTTAAGCGATAAGTTTATAACTTGATTTATTTGGACAAAAAGACCCCCAATATTGAGAATAGTTATTTACAGAGACCCAAACCACAGGGAGGTATGCATTTGCCCCACTTCCAACTATTCCTGGTCATGCATTAATAATCTAGCTTTTTATTTTTTTCTGAATGGTCACACATGGAAAATCAAATCTTTCCATCAAATGTTTCCATCTGTTGCCCCAGCTTGCAATCGCTGTGGACAGATACCAACTTCACTAGGCCATATGCTCTGGTATGGGCCATATGTCTGAACACTGATAGATACTGGCTCACAATTGTTCAGGTCCTGTCTAAAATACTAAATCACTGGATCTAGATCCAGTCCTAGTTATATTTGGTGTTAAATATCTCAATATAAAGTTATCAAATAATCGACACTATTGCATTTATAATACTGTTAGCAGATAGATTGATATTACTTAATTGGAAACAAAAGAATCCCCCTACCCACTCAGCCCTGATGAGGGGCATAATGCAATGTTTTCAAAGAGACTAAAATTAGGTTTAGGGGAATGTTTGTAAACTTTTCTCTATATAGCAATCTTTCATAAACTATTTACTAAATAAGTGTACTAATCCTTTAAAAAACTGACCTGATTTGTAAAAGCAAAAATTATGTGAATGTGACCATATGATATCTCTTTTTTTTCCGATTGTTTTGTTTTTGGATCTCTATAGTGCTCCAACCTGGCTATCAGATATGATCATATTTAAATATTATCCAACTCCCTTTCGGTATAAACAAGGAAGCAAAATACCAAAATAATTTAAATAATAAGTGTAGCTTAATAGTTGTGAAGTCATGTGATACAAAAAGGGTTCAACACAGACACACAGAAAGGAGTTTTAAATCCATAATGCATCATGTAAATTTCAAGAGAATGTATGGGTAAAAAGAATTCAAGATGTATCAGCTGGTTTTGTGAAACAAAAGTCTGTAGAAGTATATAAAAAAATTCATATATGGTCTGTAAAGAATAAAGAGACAAAATACAAAAAAAAAAGAAAAAAAAAAAAGGTTGTCGCTTTCTGCACAATATGCGACACCATGATTCTAACTGCCTGTTTTTCACTATTTTGTCAACATTCAAGTGAACTGAATGTGGCCATTTATTTCATCCAGCCATTGAACTATTGCTGTTGTACTGCATTCAATACACTTCCACATGTGACTTACTGGAGGAGGTGGTGATACGTCATCCTCCATTATCACTCATGTTGCACACAACAGAGATCAGTTACCTATATCAGGCTTAAAGGCACAGTTACAAAACCAACCAGGTTTACGTCTAAAGAATAAAGGCTGGTTACAAAGGATTATGTTGTTATAACGAATTACATAACTTTAAAACAAAGGGTGAAATACGGGCCCTTGAAATATGAGGTTTTTACCTGTGAAACTGCTGGAAAAGATTCATGGGTATGAAGCTGAGGACAGTGTACTTGGTGGTCCGAATACTGTTCCCTTGATAACCTTTAGAGATGCTTTGATATTCTGCCCGGTGTGGCCCATACCGTGCCACCACTGTTCTTCGTTTCCCCGAAAGCCTGTGGTCCCGGGAATCTAAATCACCTTTTGAGGCTGGTGAGTCACTGACAGAGGACCAGCCTTGGTTCGACTCTGTGGAGGCCACCTGTTGCTGTCCGTGCCGAAAGCAACGGAACCACTCCATTAGTGGATCAAGAGGTCCCAAAGACTGGCGTAGAAAGGCTCAGTTCAAGCCCCTGCTTCCTGCCGAGCCTTTAGTTCTTTCCTGCACACACACACAAGTAAACATAAAACCAAAAACTACTAGCTCAATACTAGCATAAAACAGCAATCACAACTATCTAAACAGCAGTGTGCCCCCAAATCATCATTCCACCCTAGTCATGTTTGTGGTGATGGAGCCTTCATCATGCTGACCACCTGCCTGGATCAAACGCAGAGTGTTATTCAACACATTGAACATTAAATATTAACGACCAGTTATAATTTGTAGCAGAAATTTGCCAAGTCTTTCACATTAAGACTTCGGCTAAATGATGGTGGTGACATCTTGCTAAAACAGCAACCAGCCCAAAATATACATATATTGTCTGCTCAAAACGACCCATTCTTCATTTTTCATCATGGCAATAACGGAATTGTTTGTCTAAGACATTAATTTAACTTTGAAAGGTTTACAATATAGCTGTAAACTTTATAGCGCTCTGGAAGTAGCATGTTTATTTAGTTGTGTTACAAAATGTAGTTGACAAAAAAAAGAAGGGAAGTGGAAAAAGCACCTCCTAAAACCACCATGTCAATTATGCAGTGTTTATCTGAAAATAAACCGAGGGATGATTAGTCCATCCAGGACTTATTAGGAACTATATGAACCTAAACGTGCATTCAGATAATTATCCATCTATGTTTTTTTTTGTGTTCCAAACACAAAGTACAATTAAATAGGCAGATAATACGAGACACACACACACATGTATGTACTTCATTTCCGGTTTTGGGACAGTCTGAACTGATTTCTAATATCCTTTGGATTAAGTCCATTTCAGTTTAAACAACATTATGACTGGTTTCCGGATTTATATCTCTGAGCTATGTTTTGTCTTGAGATTCATCGGGAAACGATGTGCTTTTTACTGACATTTTTGAATCAAGCTCTCCACAGTCAAGCTGGAGGAAACAAAAGCTATCGTTAACTACAGTTTGAGTTCCACTCCCCTCATGGGCTCTAGTACGAAATCAGAGCTATAAGTGAAGCAAAAATCACGAGGTATTCATAGGACAAGGCCTATACACACACACACACATCGTTTTTATTTATTTATTTTACATCAGTATAGCTTCCTACTAACGGTGCAGATGAACGGATAGCAGTGCAAACCGGTACAGCCTATAATAACAAGCACATCTTACACATATATGTGCATTTCAACAACAGCGGTAGTTTTCTCATTCATACTTATATATACTCTTCATACTTATATATATATATATATATATATAATTTTTACGTTGACAATTCGATTATTTTCGCGTATCATGTTCAATCTCCGGCTCTTTTTAAGCTCAGTTTTCGGCTAGACAGCGTTTGCTAGCTGGCCGGCTAATTTACCACTAGCCCGCTAACATAGTTACCGGTAGAGTAAAAGAACACAGCAGCTCTCAGCTCCAGAATAAACTTACCCACTCAGCTCATCAGATCTGCCGCCTGATCAGAAGAGCTTTACGGGAATCAAGTCCACGCACGGAGATATATCTAAAAGAGAAATAAATAAATAAATAAATAAATCAGTGTGGGCGGCTGAGCGTTTTCCCGGCTCATATATCAGATTTTCTCGGCGATAGCTACATTTTTGACTTGAAGCCGCTTTACAGCAGGAATCTGCTCCTGCAACCAGCTATTCTGTTCATCAGCTGCAGCAGCATCGACCTCCTGGGGCATTTGTGGGAAGTTCCACCTTAATAGTAGTTTTATTCGGATAAGAATACTTGTCTAAGGTTCCTCTTGTCTATTTCGGTATATAGCGGTAGTTAGGTTTTCATATTAGGTTGGATATTTGGAAAATACATGGAATATTAATTCTACACAAACACACACGTTTGCCTTATTTCATGTGATTCATTAGACTTGGACACACGTTTCTGATTTACAAATGGTCTATACTTGGTCTAATTTAGTCAATAAACATATAATTGTCAATAATAACAATAATCTAATAACAACATGTAGCATATTGTAATCATATAACGACAACAATAATAAATATATAGCTGCAAGCAGCAATTCCAGGTCCAAGCCTGACAGAAGCAAAGTGAAGAGATAGGCAAGTGTTGTTTTAGGATGAGTTTATGACGGATGCAGTGGCTTACTGGTTAGCACATTCACCTCACACTGCCAGGGTCGGGGGATTGATTCTCAAAGCTGCCCTGTGTGTGTGGAGTTTGCATGATCTCCCAGTGCTGTGGGGGTTTCCTCCGGGTACTCCGGTTTCCTCCCCCAGTCCAAAGACATGCATGGTAGGCTGAT
>JAOUWY010000062.1:13937714-13953886 GCA_025728095.1 Prietella phreatophila | reverse complement strand
CCCAGTGCTGTGGGGGTTTCCTCCGGGTACTCCGGTTTCCTCCCCCAGTCCAAAGACATGCATGGTAGGCTGATTGGTATGTCCAAAGTGTCCGTAGTGTATGAATGGGTGTGTTTTTGTGCCCTGCGATGGATTGGCACCCTGTCCAGGGTGTACCCCGCCTTGTGCCTGATGCTCAATGGGATAAACATAAACTCCAGGTTCCCCCACGACCCTGAAGGGTCAGCGATATAGAAAATGGATGTATGGATGATTTCATGACAAACTGGACAGAGGTTATAAGTAAAAATATGCTTTTTTCATATCTCATGAACTGGTGGTGCTGTTCTGAAACTGTGCAGGGACCCTCAAGTTAGGATGGCTATGACATACTAAGTTTGGTCTGAACAACAAAGCGTAATGAAGATTTCATAAATGTATGTCAGCATGATGTGGCGATGACAGGATTCGATTTAGCTGAAAATTGGACCAACGGTCTAGGAGGAGTTTAAAAAAAAGTATGTTTTTTAGAAAATTCAAAATGGCGTACACCCAAAATGGCCCACCTAAGAAAATGTCAAGTCATTCGATTTGGTATGCCCCACACAATCTAATGAGGCAAGGTTCATGATTTTATGGCAAAGCATTCAGGATTTATAAGCACAAATGTGTTTTTTTCCATATATTGTGAACACTAGGTGGCGCTGTTCTGTTCTAAAACTGCAGCATTCCTGGGGAATCTTAGCCCATTCCTCATAAGCGATGAATGTCCTGAAAAAGGAAAAAACACTAACGACCAGACATGGGACAGGTTGACAAAGGAAAACAACAGCAGTTGATGAAAGAAATATTGTGAGAACTGTGGGGAAAAAAAAAACATATCAGTGACTTCACCAACAACCTCCACAGGGCAGGGGTGAAGGTACCACAATCCAACTTTTATAGAAGACTTCATGTGCATGTGCAGAAATATAGAGACCGTACTACAAGCTGCAAACCACTCCTCAGCATTAAGAATAGGAAGGCCAGATTGGAATTCACAAAGAAATACAGAGATGATCCACAAAAGTTCCGGAACCACGATTTACCTCTACCAAAGTGTGGAGAAAAACTGGATCTGCTCATGATCCAAAACATGACTGCTTCTGGAACAGGCTCACTGATCTTTATTGATAATGTAACTCATCATGGTAGCAGCAGAATGAATTCAGAATTCTACAGAAACAGTCTGACTTTCAGTTGACAAATGCTTACCATCCCATTGCCAAAATAAATGGTTCTTTATTAATTCCAGTGCACATTTCACGTGTTTCCTGTGCAAAACCTCTAAAGGAATTCATGAGACTTTTATAAAGCCCTTCATAATGTGTGATATGTTTGTACAGCAGAAACACGGGAATTGAGGTTAAATTCCCCCAAGAGGGGCCAAGAGTCAAATTCAATTCCAGTAACCATGTACTGACTGTTAATAAAATTGGTCATTACCAATAGCTGACAGTTTGAGCTCAGAGATGACTTTTTCTTGTCATAGACAGAAGACTTTTAGTTTGAAATTCCGCACGTGCTTCCGGGTTTAATCTGTTTTGTCTTGTAAAAATGGTACATTTAGTTTGTTTTACATTGGTACTTTTGTTGTAAAACTAAATACTATATCAATATTAAATCTCTGTCCACGACTGCAGACTTGATATTTCAACACTGTAATCACCGGTGATTCGTATTACCGTTTGGACTCCTGTTTACATTAAATGCGGTACACATCAATGTACCTCAAAAATAGGGTTGCTAGGTCTGTGAAACAAACGTAGGTATAAGGTCAAAAAACGCTCCAATAAAACCAGAACCGAAACTTCGTCAAACTCTACACAACCTTAATATTGAAAGCGTATATCATTCCACATTTCTAACGAAGCCTTATGAAAAACCAAATAGCTTGTGTGACTTTTCTGTGATTTCCAAAAATCTTGTTTGTTTACCGAGATTGTCATAAATTAAGAATTGTCATAAAAATAAGTAGACCAGTTGACTGTTTTGGATTAACGTTTCAATTATTTTGCTATCAGCTGATATGTGGTATAAAAGTAAACAATTAGATTTCAAGGTGACATATGAAACACAGTGAAATACAGTATAATGGATGCAAAACCGCACAACCGAAATCCACAGTGTAGGAGGGTGCATTGAGACAACTGGCAACACGGCTCTGAGGGCTCAGTCATGTGACATGCGTGTCAGCTGATGTGTGGAGTAAAGAGGACCTGCTAGTCACCATGCTCAAATTGCTCGATAAAATTTCTCCAACAGAGTGTCCTAAAGTAGGTAACAAAGCGGATTGTGTGTTGTTATGTAAAGTCAGTAATAGTGAGTGCGTCATCTTGTGACGTGTATAAGTATATCGGTGCAGACAGTGCGTTTGGTAGGGGGAAAAAATGTTTTAACTAGCATACAACATCAATAATAAATCAGGTGACCAACTTCATTGTGTATAACCACGACAGAAGACTCACTAGAGCAGGGGTGTCAAACTCATTTTAGTTCAGGGGCCACATACAGCATAATTAGATGTCCAGTTGGAAGGCCAGTACAACCAAAGCATAAGTACCTATAAATAACAATATGTCCATATTTTCCCCTTTGTTTTCGTGCAAAGAAGTTCATTAGGAAAATCTTCATATTTAATGAAATATCCTTTTACAAAACATCATATGAACAACCTCAGATTTTTGTGCAATTTGCTTCTGATGATCATTTACATTTGTGCATTACAACGGGACACAGTGTTTATACCAATGCAAAAAAAACTTTGTCACAGGTATTTGGAACTGAAAAAATATAGTATTGCACTCCATTTTTCTTGGAAAACTACACTGTGTATCCACTTTTTTCCTTTTTGATAGACATTTTGGCTAATGAGGGTGTGGGGGCGAGTAGCAAATAGGTTAGACTACACTGCAATAACAAATGGCAGAAGGCGCATTGCTGCTATATGCTGTTCGGTCCCGGAGATGTGCCGCGTCTTCTACTCTGACGAAAACAGTGCGCCCCTAGCGGATAAATTAGGGATAGCATTTTATTAAACATTTCTAGTTCGTGTCTTTTATGCATTTTGTTCATTTTCAAAATTCATCCTGCGGGCCGGATGTCTGACACTCCTGTACTAGACGAACTAAAGCCAGTTATATAATTGTGGGAGTTATGCGTGAAATCGTTCTCCTGACCCACTGTTAAATTGTTCATTAATTTTTTTGCAACAGAGTCTAGATAGAGTCTGGCCTGGTGATGTATTGCTAAAGACAGTGGCTTTAAATAATAAATAAATAAACAAACAAGTCATTTGGTGAATTATCATGTTATGCGTGTGATGAATACTCTTATTGTCGTTATTGTTTGTCCAGCTCTTGCACAGGGTGGTGGATGGGCTCTGTGGTCGGAGTCACCCAAAGCACATAGAGTATGCTGAAACATGGAGTCTGCTGGAGTGGGGAGAACTGATTAGCTCACTAAACTACTTCTTCCGAGTCGCTGTTGGGGGGAAATGCTCAGATCAGGAGGTTAAGTATCTGAATGTTTACATCTTAAGTGCACTGGATAATAATAATATTATTAATAATAATAAACTTTATTTTATAGAGCACTTTTAAAAGCAGCATTTCAAAGTGCTGTACACAAAATAAGCAGTACACAGATTTTTTAAAATACAAGTAATAAAAATAAAAACAACAATAATAATAATAATAAAAGTAGATATCAGCTAATCATTTTTGGGCTTAAATTATGTTTACACAAACTATATGTTCAAAGCCTGACCAATCACACCTATATGTGCTTTTTCTTTCTTTATTATAAAAAAAAAAATACAATTAAACTGCAAAAGCATTAATGAGGGCAGGCACTGATATTTGGTGAGGAGGTCTGGGGTAGGGATGGGCGATATGGACTTAAAACTATATCACGAATTTTCTGCAATTTATTGTGATAACGATATCAGTGACGATATAAATATAGTACCATTCAGCACTGTTTTTGGCTACAAGTGACAGCTGCATGCAGTCTTGAGAGCCTCAGAAACACAAATATTGATCTAAAAGTAAAACTGATTTTCTGTAACCAAACCAGTTCCAGATTGTAGAGGTAACTCCTTGTTTAGCCATAAACTCCTCCACAACTTCACGTCCGCTTTCCGCTGTACTTGTTTTCACTCTGCACATGAGCTACGAATGGGCCGCACACCATTATACACGGAAATACGTCAGCAACTAGTCTTTATCATTATTATCGCAGGGAGAGTAATTCTTATTGTGGGGAGAATTTCTACTGGTATATCGCAAATTATAAGATATCGTCCATCCCTAGTCTGGGGAAAAGTCTGCATTCCAGTAAATCTTAAAGGTGTTTAGTGGGGTTGAGGTCAGGGCTCGGGTCACTCAAATTCTTACACTCCAACCCTGGGAAACCATATCTGTTTGTGCCCCTTATTTCCTGTGAAGGGAAATCATAATGCTACATACAACCTACATAGACATTCTGTAAAATCGTGTCCTTTCAACTTTAGGGCTGTTTGGACAGGACTAGTTTATATGGGGAGGTGGGATAATGTAATAATTACAAGAGCTTTGTGTCAGTTTTTTCCCCCGGACTGTGCGTTGCTGAGCCTTCTATACCCTTCTATAAAACAGCCTGTAGAAATAACCCCAGTTTAAAGTAATCCTGTGCAAATGTTCACACTGTATTTTTTTAGGTAGTTGATTTGTATTCGACATTAAGTTCAGTCGCCAAACACCACTTTGCCAGAGGGACGTTTATTGCAAACAGTGGTAGCTCAGTATTTAAGACATAAGGTCATTCAAACTCTAGCACCCCAAGCTGTCACCGTTGGGCCCTTAAGCCCGGCACTTAACCCTCAACTCTTCAGATGTATAAAATAAATAAATAAATGTAAATTGCTCTGGATAAGGGCATCTGCAAAATCCCCGTAAATGTAAACTTTGCAGACATCTCCCCCCACGCAGAATGATTATGTACTGTTTGTTCAAACGGCATTTTATACTGACATTCTCCCCAAAATGAAACTAAGCATAAAGTTTCAGTTGCAGCTTTTCTTTTGCTTCAGTGGTGCTCTCTTGTATTATTAAACACAGTAGTGGTGCAGTACCCTGTTACGTATGACGCACTGGGCTGCCGTGATGGATCATCAAGACATGGCCATATCTGCAATTTCTACAGAAATCGCTTATCCCATGCAAATTGACGATAAATATCATGGACGTCCGTTGTGATATTGCTTTACAGCTGTATGTCCTGAAAACGAATCCTGTCTAAACATGGCTTTTGTGGCAACAGTTTGGGAAAGACCCACATATGGGTGAGATGGTCAGGTGTCCACATAGTTTTGTCCATATTGTGTATCACTTTGTATATTATGAATATACAGTGTATGTAGAAAATATCCTGGACTAATCTCATTTCATTAGGATGTAAAAAATGTGGTGTTCAATGTGGGGTGCGGTTTGCATACACTTCATATAAAATGTTGAGCTCTTAAAGACAGTAACTCATGCATTTTTTATTTTTGGTACATTTGGTGTGTGTGTGTGTGTAGGTAAAGGAATTGTTGGGTGATCTGAAATCTGTACATGCAGAGGCTGTTCTGCAGTGTGTGCATGCCAGGCAGGAGGAGATCAGGCAAGCGCTGGTGGACAGAGCCAACAGAATCTGCAGTACACAACTAGATGACTTCAATTGGCAGCTAAAAGTACACAACAGTGCAAAGTTGTCCTGTCTAGGGATGCACCGACAAAATATTGACTATTGCTATCAGGACTGATACTCACCTAGAAGGCTGGATCACTATCTGATTAACCTGAATCACTGACCTATTTTATGCCATAAAATCATGCAATGTTGAAAGACATAACAGATATTGTACATGTGCATAGGAGACACATAGTTTTAAAGCACACTGTCCCTGTGCCTCTGATGTTTTGCATAACTTTACAGCAGAAGAGTTGCAATCTTCTTGCATGGTTAATATCAGTATTGGGAATCAGCCAGTACCCAGCATTCTGATATCAGGGTTATATAGAAAATAGAACAAAATTAGGTTGGTGCATTTCTAGCCTTTCTAGTTAAGATAATGATTTGGTTGATCAAAATGCTTTCTTTTTCATTCTCATCCTTTTTTTCGTTCAGCTTGCATTATCCAGCGATAAGCTGTCATCTCTAAACACTCCTCTACTGAACCTCTGTCTCGACCTGACAGAGAACGGAATCCAGCGAGCTGTAAACATAGAAATGAGCAAAGAAGAGCTAAACACACTCATTACTTCACTGGAAGCTGCTAATAAGGTACCCTCTCTCACATGCATCATTTCTCATCATTTGATTAGTCACTGTTTTGGAGCTACACACTAGCATGTTTATGCATGCATTGATCTCTCCTCTAACACACTGTACTCTCATAGGTGGTCCTGCAGATGAAATGAAAGGAGCACATGAAGAGCTGTGGATGTGCAAGGACATGCCTCAGGAATGAGGAACTGCAGGGCTTTTATAGAACAATGCTACTGTGCAAACTGGAAAAAGAAAGACTAGGGTGAACGTGCGTATCTGAATTAGTATGTATTGAACCTAGTGTATGTGGAGGTCACCTCAGTAAACAGCTGTAACTCAGAGCCTCAGGTGGTTGTATGATGTTGGCTGAAGTTGAGACCATTATGTTTAACAGCATTGCATATGGACTGACATAACTGAATATTTGCTTCTTTTTTGTTTTTGTTTTTAATGAGACATCAGGAGCTTGATTATGTAACAGTATTCTCCAAATTCCCCATGCCTTTAAAAAAACTTTTTTTTTTAATCAAAAATACAAACAAAGTTACAAACCATGTCCTGTTCTAAAAGTGTGAATGCATATGGAAGATGATGTATAGAGTTGAGCACTGTTGAAATTAACACGTTGATTATTGAAGATGAAATTAATGCACATTAACGCAGCCAACACAGTCAAAGATCCTGGTAGATAATAGCACTGCTCATTCAGGAGTAACATATAATAATTAATGTGAGCAGAGCCTGTAACATAATAATTAATGAGAGCAGAGTCTATCTGATTAGAATTTCCCTCATCGTTTCCCCTCCCTGGTTTAGCAAAGTCTTTCAGTTTCAATTAATTGTCAGCTTGGTCCATTTGCCCACCCCTACAGAGAGACCTGGCTGTGTGAGTGTGTGATGGGGAAAGAATCGATTATTAAATAAACTGCATTTTTTTTCTTTATTGTTCCACCCCTTATCCATTTATTTCATGCTGTACAGATGGGCTGCTCAGCTTAGAACAGCTGAAGCTTCTCACTCTTACTCAAGATCTGTAAGTGAAAGTAAAGTACTCTTTTCACAGAGCTCCTGAGAGGTACTGTAAAGGTCAGTTTATACTCTGACACACATGAGTATGGGAAGCTGCCATGCTACAGCAGTGTCTTCTAAGAAGTGTCCTCCGTAGCACTACAACAAATAACATCAGCACAGTGGCAGTAGTTTGGTGAAATATTTTATTTGAATCCTTTGAGGTTTCTCATGGTTTAAGAGGATTCTTTAGAACGACTGTGCTGTGTTCAAGCACATGTACACACATACACCCATTGGTCTTAACATATGTTCCTGTACCGTACATACCCATCAGCATGGGAGCACAAAGATAAAAAGCATGAATTCAGTTCACATTTATGCTATATAAACAGCTTTAAATGTTGTTTTAAATGAGACCATCAACAGCATTTTTTTTTTTGGCCTTTTCTGTGATCCCATCAAGTATTTTTTAACTTAAATCTGAATAGTTGTGTGTATGTAGTGTAAAATCAGTAAGTTTACAGACATGCTTAATATGCTGTAACTGTGTGTGTGTGTGTGTGTGTGTTCTGGATCATGTTCAATAACTGAGAGGCCTTTCTTACTTACTAAAGAGCAGAAGTACAGTTACCTCACTGAGAATTAATTACACGGATAATCCTCTCCAAGTCATAGATTGTCACTGATATACTGGAGAATGTTCTTCTATTAGCTATTCACATGCCTATGCGATATCTATAATTATAATATAGAACATCGTAAAAGCTCAACTAATCGTGTCATTAGAAACCTAGAGCTAATATCGTTCTCCAGAAAAGTTCATTCACTGTGGATTTTCACTCTTACTTTCTGCTTGACCTTGTAAAATCATCACAATTTTGATTCAAAGGCACAAATGAAGCCTGAAGAAATAACAGCAGGTTGTTTAGATCCTGTCTGCGTTTTGGCCTTTCTCTTTTGTTTTTGAGGTGATCCTGGGTACCACACAAATCACAGTGAATATGATTCAAGCTTAATATAATTGAGAAGGGTTGACTCAAACCACAGGGCTGTAAAGAAACCAATAAATCACTAGCCTCTGTTACAAACACATACCTTTCAAGCAGAGACAGAATTCACTCCGAGCTTGTGGTGGTTTAATTGAGTAGTATGTACCCAGTGTGAGGCAGGGGATTTGTCAAAACATACATTTATGAACATTTTGATTTCTTTCAGTGTCTCTTCCTTCAGCCTTTTAATTTAAAAGTAGCATGTACAGTGCTGTGTGGTACTCTTTGTTAGTACAATACATTGTGGTGACTTTTTTTTTTTTAATACCTGACTTCTTAATTAAAGAAATACACTTTCACACAGGTTTTGTGAAAAGATTCAACTTATGCCCATATGTATACATCCCTGTTTGCTGAATTTTCAGCTAATTTGTCATCGTGTTGTAACACATTGTGTAGAAGAGCTAAGTGTGACTATCTAATAGGCAAGTATTTAGCTTAGTGCACCAAGATTGTGTTAGCACATAAAACCCAAAGCTGCGGTGTCCTTTAAGTCTAGAATGAACTCTGTCACAAAACAGTGCAAATATTTCAAAGGCTGGTACATATTCTGAGAATTAACTTTGTTTATTGGCTCAAGCCATAGTGTCTGACTTTTAAATGCTGCCTACGCTTAGTTGTAGCTGTAGTGTTAGTACTAACACTGGCCTATAGTGCATTCTTACACAGATAGATGCAGCACCATCATACCCCTGTAGTCCATTCTCACATGAATCGGGTGATGAACAGAAAGATCTGATCAGGAACTAATAGTTACTGACTGTATAGCTTATATGTGGCAGGATATTAAATTAAATTTCAGTTTTAATTAACCCCTAGGTTGACAAAGCCTGACCGGACCTGCTAAGTGGAAGCTAAGCTGAGTGCACTGCTGTCCCCTAGTGGACATAGTAAAGCCAGTAGACTAGGTTGAAAAAAGTGTAGGTGATGGGAAAGATGACACGCGACCACTTGTCGATGGAATTCACATCTGTCAGGTCTGGAATTTTCACCTTAAGCTGAGAGGCACGCTTCCTCAAGCGACTCTTCTTGTGCTTGATTGGCCGCTCAAGGGAAGCAGTCGGCCGGCCGTAAAGGTCACAGCCTGTCAGGGGCTTGCGGTATTGGATGCTGGCACTGTCATAAGAGAACATAGTATTCCGAGGGTCACCAAGACCACCGAGCATCTCTGCCCCAGTGAGGCGGAGGTCAAGATTGGTAAGGGGAATGTTTCCATGGGCATCCACCTGAGAGAAAGAAAGAGGGAGATGTGGGGTTTAAGATAGAAATGCTGTATGAATGTGTGGCACTACTTTTAAAATGACATCAGGTCTTGGATCTGTTCACCTGGATTTTGTTGCTCTCCAGTCTGCTCTTTGCATTGTTGCTCTTAACAGCTTTTTCTGCCACTTTCTTCTGTAGATGAGGACCTCGGCCGAAGAAAATGTAGTTAACAAATGCATACTCAAGCAGGGCCAAGAACACGAAGACAAAGCAGCCCATTAGGTATATATCTATGGCTTTTACATAGGGGATCTTGGGTAGCGTCTCTCGTAGATGGGTGTTGATGGTGGTCATGGTCAGTACAGTAGTGATTCCTACAGAGATACAGTAAGACTAAATATAACCCAACTGAGGTCATAAAAGAGAAAAACAATGGGAATAATACAATAATGTAATTATCCTGTAGTCATCAGGTACTTACAGCAACTAAATTCATTAACATGCATGTGATTAATGCACCATGGTATTTACAAATATAGTACTAAGCCATTTGTTGTATTCACATACACACACACCTAGAGCTACCCGTGCTGCAGAAGCATCATAGTTAATCCAGAAGGAGACCCAGGACAGGATGGTGATCAGGTTTGAGGGCATGTAAGTTTGCAGGATAAAATATCCAATGTTTCTCTTCAGCTTAAAGCTCAGGGACAGACGAGGGTATGACCCTGAAAGAGCGGAGATGAGAGCAATGTCTATGGGGCCTCTCTTAGCAAATACAATCTGACATTTTTGTACTGTCTAGATATTTATAAATCCAAATGTTTGCTGGTCAGCTGCTGTAACACCAACATTTGCTAACAAACCAGGAATTCAATTACACAATAATAATAATAATAATAATATGTAATTGTAGTAACACTAACAAAATCATTGTTTTGGCTCTCCATCCAGCACATTACATGTTTTCTAACTGTACATTCTTTAGATCAATACGGTAGGTTTATTTTAATGTGTCTGCATTTGAACTATTGCCCTCCAGTCATTTTTCCACTTTTACTGCAACAGTAAAAGAAAGTAACAGAAAGTTGCTTTCATCAGGTCATCATCTGATTTCCTTTAAAGAAGATATTTAAATATATATACAGACTGTGTCCTGTTTATTTCAGTACAAACATCTTTTTAAAAAATAGTATAGACGTTTTAAGCAAAGAAGTTGTGACACCTGTCAGACCATGTGCTATACCTGTTGCAAACACCACCTTCTTAGACAAAGTTTTATAATCAATGATGGAGAACTGTGGCAACTCAATGTTGTCTACTCCAGTCACTGAACTTCCCTCCTGCCAATAAAACTCGATGTCATCTGTGGTATACCCATCTGAGAGAGAGAGAGACACACACACACACACACGCACGCCCAGAATGAATATTGCAATTGAGAGGATTTAAAAGTGGTTATAAAATCATACATATAAAGGGTGGGTTATTAGACAACTTTTGAACTTTGTTTCTAGTGAATCTGCGAAAACAACATTTCGTTATAGCAACAAATACATTACAAACAGTAGGGGCTGACAAGAGTACACCTTTGTGACAGGTAAAATGGCCAAAGGGTGGATGCTTAAGCTAGGTGTACCTAATATAATGCCATCTCAGTGTATATTGGCCAGTCAGTGCTCGTATAATTTCTCAGGGCAGAGCAAAGACGAGAGGTGCCAGCCACCTGTCTCCACACTTTCTTGTCTAGGAACTAAATCAGTGTGTGATTGCAGTGCTGAAATAGTGTGAACAACTCAGTGCGAACTCCTCATTTAGACTAAACTGACAGGATTTTCTCTCTCTACAGATTTCTGCTACTTTTCTAAAAAGGAACACAGAGCTCCGGCACATTAGAGTGTAATCACAGAACAGTGACTTGTTATGTTTCTTCATCTTCTGCATGCATATGATATCATTCATAGACATGGATTATTTTTGCAATGAAATGTGACCTTAAAATACTTACTATATAGTGTACATAACAGAACATGATGATAGGAAGATGAATGTTGGTGCTATGATGGCTCTTGCATGTTGCAATTTGTGTCTCTAAGGTCTCACAAGACAGCAGCCTCACAATGGTCTATGCCAAAAAACAAATGGCAAACTATAACCACTGTCCAGTGGGCAGGCAACAGAAAGGTAATGGCAGAAGAGAGTAATGTAGATCTAATTTAGCACAACTCCCCTAACTCCAGGGTAATGGCATATTATATTAAAATGAGTTTAAGAAGCACTATATTCATGTAAAAAAAAACACCTGTGCTTCTGCTATTAGCGTGGCTAAACATTGTGAATCCCACGGAACGTTGATGTGCCACAGGCTTTTGAGCCCTGCATCAGTGCCTGACCTCAACAATGCTCTTGTAAATGAGTGGGAAAATCCCCACAGACGTACGCTCCAAAATCTAGTGGAAATCCTTCCCAGAATATTAGAAGTAACAGCAAAGGAGAACTAAGTCTGGAATGGGATGTTCAAAAAGCACATATATGTGTGATGGTCAGGTGTTTCCCATACTTTGTCCATATATGTAGTGTAATTCAATACGCTGATGTTGGCATCTGCTTTACAGACATGTAATTATAACTCAACAATATAATTTTTTTTTAAACAGTAGATTGTAAATGCTCAATTTAATGTTATTTTCTGAAATAAAATATTCATATATTAATTCAGAATAAAAACATAGATTAATTGTAAAAAAAATTTTTTAAACTAGGCCTAATTCCTTACTGTACACACCATAAACACATAATGAAAAAAGAGAAAAAGAAAAGATCTTGCCTCAGTCTTTGCTGCAAAGTTAATCAGCTAGTTATTTTTAAGATGTTCACTGAGTTATTTATTATACTCATAATCACAGAAGGATTTTAAACACTCAGATATGTAGTACAGTGCAACAGTCTTAGGCAATCAAAAATGTATATACATTTTGACTTTTTAAAAAGGTGAAAAATTTACATTTTAGATTTCCAAACATTCATTTCCCCAACTCTACATATATAACCACTTTTAATAAATACATGCAAGTTATAAAATTATACTGTATAGTGTATACCTAGTGTTTGGTCACAAGTCACAGTAGAATTGCATCAAGTTCTTCAAGCTAATCCCTTATATAACTGCACAACAGTGTAATAGAATTGATATTGTTTTAAATGGTCATCACAACAAATAACTTGTTTTACAGTAAATAACAGTTTCCTGATTTAGAGCGTATTTATGATATTCAATAACTTTTTATATCTATCTGACACCATATTCATCTTACAAGATATTTACACAGTTCTGTATGTAATATGAGCATATTTAACATGGATGTCAATGAGGTCAAAGATTTGACTGTTTGACTGGCATCATAACTGGCTGCCAGTAGGTCATGTCTTCATATTAGCCATTGCAGCTCACAGAGTTGAACATATTAGTATTGGGTTACTGTGACTACTCTGTGATGAGCATTAAACAGGACTTACAGCTCTCAATCTCTAGGGTGCAGTTCTGTTCATCCAGGGGGTACCTCCGCAGGTCCATCATACAGGCTGCTGTTGTAGTTATCCTAGTCAAATAAACACCGCAATATCTGAACACAATGCACAACGGCACAAACAGTGGTCATCCACACAAACATAGTCTGTGAAATGTTCTAGTTTTTTGTACTTATACACAAAAAAACAAAACGATATATTCACTTAATATAAATACTACTTCACACACTGCTCGCTTCTTTCAACAAATCAAATTATGACCATCATTGCCCTTTCCTCCGAACACTGACTCCCTCTTTTTCTGCACAATCTCCTGTTTTCCAACTCTCTTTCCAGTGCTGGTAATTGCCTTCACACCATCTCAGTCATTGCTGCCATCACACTAAATTATCACAAGTTAGATTTTAATTAAGCTTCTTTAATTAACACTGCAGTAGACATTCAGCACATGACTCTTGCACATAGCAAAACTTAAGAACGATCTTTTATTTCAGCCCCAGACAGCTCCAGGTGCTTATGGGTATAAAATAAGCCATGCTGCTAGACACATAGCACCTAGGTATCCACCCTCACTAACAACAGCAAATCTGTTATTCCCCGTATTGATTTGTTCAGTGGAACAGAGATCGTTATCTAATCAGTAATACAGTGCCGTCCACTAATATAGGCACCCTTGGTAAATATAAGCAAAGAAGGCCGTGAACAATTCTTTATCTTCATAAAAAGGCTTTATTTTTAACTTTTTGATCTTTTGTTAAAAAGAATTCACAAAAATACTCTGTGCTCATGGATATCAAAGAATTGCTAACAAAACAAGTTTATAAAAAAAAATTTTTTTTTACATATGTGTGCAACAATTATTGTTGTAAGTATCATTTTTGTATCATATGTATCATTTTTGTGTTGATTTTGATGAATGTTTTGGATCATTGTCCATGATGCCATGTATCCTAACAAAATGTCCAGGTCCTCTGGAAAAAACACAGCCCCAAAGCATTAAAGAGCCACCACCATATTTAACCGTGACCATGAGGAACCTTTCCGTATGGCTACCTCTCTGTGTGTACACCAAAATCACCTCTGGTGTTTATCGCCAAAAAATCTATTTTGGTTTTATCTGACCATAGAACCCGATCCCATTTGAAGTTCCAGTAATGTCTGGCAAACTGAAGACGCCTGAGTTTCTTTTTGGATGAGAGTAGAGGATTTTTTCTTGAAACCTTTCCAAACAACTTGTGATGATGTAGGTGACTTCAGATTGTAGTTTTGGAGAATTTCTGACCCCAAGACACAACTAACTTCTGTAATTCTCCAGCCATGATCCTCTACATGGTGTGTTGAGACAAAATTGACTTATGTCCAATTCCATGTTGATTCATAACATTTCCAGGTGACTGGAACTTCTTAATTATTGCCCTAATGGTGGAAATGGGCATTTTCAATGCTTACGCTGCTTTCTTATAGCCACTTCCCATTTTGTGAAGCTCAACAACCTTTTGCTGCACATCACAGCTATATTCCTTGGTCTTACCCATTGTTATGAATGACTATGGAAATTTGGCCTATGTGTTACCTCATATTTATACCCCTGTGAAACAGAAAGTTATGGTTGAACAGTTTCCTGTTCAGTCACCCAGGTGTACTTAAAAAAAAAGTTAAATATCAATGGGAATATACGTCATATATATTTTTTCTCATATGAATTCATAGGGGTGCCAATAATTGTTGCAAACCTATATTTAACAAAGTTTTTTTTTTATAAACTTGTGTTTGCAATTGTTTGATATCCATGACAGAAGAGAATTTTTGTGAATTTTCTTAACAAAAGGTTAAACAATAAAGACAATTTCACAGCCTTATTTGCTCATATTTACCAAGGGTGCCAATATTAGTGGAGGACACTGTAGGTTTCCACGTGCAGTAACAGCTCCTCTTCAGGACAGTAGGCTCACTGTCTACAGCGACATTGGTCATCTTGGAATTAAGCAGCGTCCAGAAGTGGGTTACCAGCCTGCAGATAGGCCACTGCACTGTCCTGCAGAGTTTAGATCCATCCCTTATCAAACACACCTGAAAAATCTAACCACAGTCTATAGAATTACTTGAAAATGACAGGTAGGTGTGTTTGATTAGCATTTTCATGAATAAACTAACTAACTAGCCCCCTAAATGAACAAATCACTTCAAAAAGCTTACACTGATGGCTTTGATGAAATCAATGAGTAAATCACATTGTTTGTGGCAGAAGGCCAAATTAGAAGAGATAAGCAAGGATTCTTTAAGCAGTTAACAATCTAATGTTATCGATCAAATCTGTGCCAAGTAAATTAGATCTGGAAAACAAGATTCCACAAAATACAGATTCACATAATATTCATTAACACATCGATAAGCTTTAGCCTGAGAGAACCTCTCTTCAGCTACAACGTCATATTATGAATTACCGTCTGACATTCCACAGGGAAAAGTTAAGGGAGGTGGAGCACCGCGAGGGGGCAGGGTGATTGAAGTGGATAGGTAGGATATTTTCGCTTCAGCCGGCAGTACAATCAGCCTTCGTGTTTGAAATAATTAAAATGATGTAAATGATAGCATTCACTGAATAGAAAAGCCTATTTTCAGATGGCTCAGCGGTAACCTACCTCATCAGACAATGAAAACTTTACTGAAGCTCGTGCCCCATCAAAAAGGGTCACCCCTGCTTTAAGCACAGAACCAACCTGTGGCAAATGTAACGGGTATGGAAAATATTCCACAGATTTAATATGTAGAATTACATAAAAGGAGATGTGTACCTGATGTGGTTGTCTATTTGTGTGAGTACTTTCCCTTTTAATTGTCATGATGTCACTGGTCTGTGTAATTTCCTGTTTTGGCTCCTCCTCTTCCCTGTCACATTATAATTGAATGGGAGAGGTAGGTTTAATTTTAAGTTCTCAATAATCTTGTTTCATCTTTATTGTCATACTCTCCGGGAACCATCACCTTATCATGGTGGAGAGGTTTGTGTGTCCCTATGAACCTGAGGGCTGTGTTGTCTGGAGCCTTGTGCTCCTGGTAGGGTCTCTCAAG
>JAOUWY010000062.1:13921769-13931856 GCA_025728095.1 Prietella phreatophila | reverse complement strand
CACTTCAGACGAGTTCAGGTGAAACAGCGCTGCAATTTTCGATGCGAGTGAATCAACCTCAACATTGTCCCTAAATGGGTAGCACATTAATGTGGCGACTGGCTCCAGTAAAGCAAAGTCTTGAAAGCGTCTGTGAAAATCTGAGTGACAGCTGTCAATCTGCCCCATGTAGTGTGCAATGTTCAACTGCGCACAAGCCTTCCGCTGCGTCTGCAGATCTGACGCGAGGTTTTGGAAGTTCCCAAAATCATGGCGCTGCCGCTTTGAGGACAGAAGTTTCATTTTTCGTTTAAAGGCATTAACTGAGCTGATCATATTGACCACGGTTTTGTGTTTTTCTTGCAGCGCCAAATTAAGCTCATTTAACATGTCGGTCAGATCGGTTAAAAACGCCAAGTCCAACAGCCACTGATCATCATTAAGTTAGTTGTATTTTGCATGTTTAACAGCAAAAAGAATCTCCCTTATCAAATATGATATCGTGAAAAAAAAAAAATCACCCTTCCATTCCGCATGGAAGTGATTTTCGGTTTCTTCGGTTTCTTGCTTGATCCCGCTACCTCACTCATTTTCCCCCTTTCTTCAGTAGGAATAAATTGGAAAGTTAACTCAGTGATTTCGCTCACTAGCCTGTTTGATCACACACACGTGGTGAGAGAAAAGACGAGATCTCAGACTGGCTGTCCTGTACGTCAACGCTAACATCTTTTTTTTTTAATGGCGATCTACCCGCACTTCCTTTGTGATCGGCCGGTCGATCACGATCGACATATTGGGCACCCCTAGTTTAAGGATTGTATGCAACCAGATAAATTCCAACCAGGTAAAATGCAACCAAGTACTTGGGGTAGCAACCCCGCAAATACTGCAGTGTAACTTTCCGTGACCTAATTTCACTACAACCATCACACTAAATACACCGCACTCATATACTAGAAACAAGCAGGCTAGAGGGCCCGAGATTGAGAACACAGAAAACTAAAAATTAAAGCTCTGTGGTCTTGTAGAGGGAGTATACCAAAATCTTCCCCTCAGCAGTGCTCTTTGAGATGCCAGATATCAAATGCACCAGAAGACAAGTTCTGAAACAGCAGCATCATGGCATGTGTTAAGATTTCATGTAAGCAGTGTACAATAACAACAAAGTCTCGTATTAATTTAGGTTAGAACAATGGATAATATAAGAAAAGGCTTCAACATGACTTAAACTGTGTTCTTAAAAATTGCAGTCAACAAATGACTCCTGTCAATAGAAATACTACTACTTTTAACAAAAAAAAAAAGAACCACAACCACCATTATTATTATTATTATTATTAATATTGCTATTGTAATATATTTACTATATTATCTCTGCATGTCATCCAACCCCTTCAGCTAATCCAGAATGCAGCTGCATTACTTGTTATCAACATCCTCAAGTTCTCTCACATCATCCCATTGGTGCATTCCCTCCACTGGTTTCCTGTTGCTGCCCAAATCAGATCTGAAATACTGACGCTTGCTTACAAAGCCAAAAACAGACTAGCCCCCACCTACCTGTAGGCACTCATCAAACTCATCTCTGCACCATGTTCTCTTTGAGCCTCTAGCATGGCTCAACTTGACCCAGCATCACTCATGATACATGAAAAGCATTCATCAAGACTCAATTTTTGTACTATAAATGACCTTCCCCTGGCTGTCCAAACAGCGGAGACACTGGCTGTCTTCAAACAAACACTGAAGACCTACATCTTTACCAAGCATTTCACTGTGCACTAATAAAAAACAAATTAAAAAAACCTTCACTTGTTCTGTTTCTGTTGCTGTACAGAGAGAAGAAAAAGCATTGCTGAGACAGTTGCATGTCTCCTTTCCCATCCTGCCCAACTCAGGTTGGAGCTACAAGTACTATCCAAAAAAGGGGCCTTAGTCTAAAAAACCTTGTGAATTTGCCTTCATATCATCATGTATCAGGGAGAAAGGGATGTAGGGCTGGGAGCATTTCTAATTCACAAATTCATAGAATCTGGATTTCGTGATGATGGTAAAAGTACAGATGCTTCTGTGCATGTTTCTGTGGAATGGCAACATCGATTAATTTATTTTTCAATAAACATAGAAAATGCTATGGTCTTCAAAACAAGTTAAAAGCAGACCTGGTTAGTGTGCCAGTATCAAAGAGCCAGTGACACTGATATGCTTTAAATTATTTTAATAAAATTTTGTTTAAAAAAATTTAAAAAATAAAAAAATAAAAATTAATGCCCAGTTACTAGACTGTGGTAAAGTTTGGTAAGATGCTGAGAACATACTGTCCAGTACATTTACATACCTTACAGTATGCTATTACTCTTCCAGAAATAAGAAGCCAAGAACTTTATTCTGAAAGGGATTCATATGAAAAAATATCAAATATATCAAATGAATTCAGCATAAGATTATATAAATAATGAATTATTACAGGGCTATGGAACTTATATTGTGGTGTGTAGTTTCACCCAGAATTAACTAAATTAATCATTTGATCAATTTGAACACAAATCTATCCAGGTATAATTTTTCTATACAATCATTTTCAAGCATTTTTAAGAAGATAATATAAAGCATGTGAAGGCTAACATCAATCCTGTGCTGTTGATGAGCTCCTCTTCCTGGGTCCTCTCAGCAAAGCCAACACTGACTCGTTAAAATAACTAATGCATGACTTCCTTCACGGAAATGGCTCTGTTCAGACCACTATCCATAATTCACTAAAAAGTGTTTTCCATCATGGGATGATGTGACACTTTGTAAGAACAAAAATTCACCTATGGCCTACACAGTCCAAGGACAGCTGTACTATTCTGTCATCCCTAAGTTTTAATGATTAAGTTTTTAAGATATTTATTTAGATGCTTAGTGTATGTATTGTTACTACAATGTATACAAGAAATTTTACGTGTATGTGTAACTGAAATGTGTGCCACATGATATGCACACATTTACTGCTCAGAGGGCATATACTATTATTACAGAAATAAAACCATACAATACATGGCTCAGCCATAAGATTACAACCACCTGCCTAATATTGTATAGGTCTGCCTTGTGCTGCCAAAACACCTCTGAGCCATCGAGGCGTGGACTCCAAGATGTTAGCAGTAAGTCCTTTAAGTCCTGTAAGTTGAGAGGTAGGGCCTCCATGGAGCAGAGTTTTTTATCAAGTGCAATTTGGAGGCCAATCCACACCCTAAACTCTAGGTCATGCTCCTCAAACCACACCTGAACAGTTTTTTGCAGTGGGGTAGGGTGCATTATCCTGCTCAAAGAGGTCACTGAAATTAGGGCAATACCGCTGCCATGAAGGAGTATAGGTGGTACAGTATGCTGCTACGTAGCAACATAAACAACAAGCTGTAATACACTGTGTGTTTTCTGACACTTTTCCATCATTGCCAGCTATTTGTGCTACAGTAGCTCTTCTGTGGGATTGGACCAGATGGGCTAGCCTTCACCCCCCCCCCCCCATCCCCCCATCCACATCAATGAGCCTTGGGTATCCATGACCCTGTTGCCGTTTCACCAGTTGTCCTTCTTTGGACCACTTTTGGTAGGAGATAAACCACTACATACTGGGAACACCCCAGAAGACCTGCTGACCCAGTTGTCCAACCATCACAATTTGGCACTCAGATCTTTACGCTTGCCCATTTTTCCTGCTTCCAACAAATCAACTTCAAGAACTGACTGTTAAGTTGTTGCCTAATATATCGTACCCCTTGACAGTGCCATTGTAACAATATAATCAATATTATTCAAGTCAGTGATTTATTATGGCTGATTGGTGCATTGTTTCCCCATCGTATTATTAACAGCAGGCACTAAAACACTAATGTAGGTCTTATCTATACCACCACCCTCATCATAATCAAATTCTCATTACCAATGTTAGCAGCATTTCATTCTTAGAGCTCATATATTACCCACAAATGCCTCTGTTTCTATTTCTCAGTGTGTTATAGTTGAAATTTGGCAACACACAAATATTTGTTCTAATTCAAGATGTCTTAAATGTTGTGCATTTAAGCATATTCAGAACTAATGTACCTGTGATTATACTCTATAGCTCATACCTATGATTCCAGTTTTTGTGGAGCACTAATGATTTAGTTGTGCTGAACCCCAGACACAGACTACACATACAGCCACTGTCATACAGTAGGCCTGACATTCTTTATGAACACACACACACACACACACACACACACAGAGATATAAACAAATAAACAGAAACAAACATCCTATCTTAATAAACATGCAGGTATAAGCTGAGTTTGTGTGCAACTCACCATGTTCACCTCAGACACCATGTCGATGCTGGAGATGTCAATACTCATCCCGACGTCAACCGGAGGACCTGCGAAACGCATGAAATCTATCAAATCTGGAAAATGAAATCATCATTCCAGACAGTACGATCACTTACACCCACACTGACAAGGCTTTTACCTGTGTTAAACAAGTTCATTACCTCCGAAATCGGGCCTGAGCCGGATGTCGTAGCCTTTAAGCAGTTTGTCCACGGTGACTTTGACGTACGACATGTTGCTGGGCTCGTTAACCCTGCAGGAGGAGAAAGTGATGTTGGATAAAATCGTTGCAGAGAGCGCGGAAGCACATGCATAAATCCGCGCACGTGCGTGCGTGTGTGTGTGTGCGCGTGCGTGCGTGTGTGTGTGTGAAAAAAGTCTTACCTGTGCGAGATCGGAGTGCGGCCGAGTGTCACGGCCATTAGCACGGGCAGACACAGCAGCGCCGGGCGCCAGCGCTCTCCAGCCGTCCACATCGCGCAGAGACAGGAAGCTCACGCCGTGCAACTTGTTCCGAAACGGTCCCGCAATTTCAAGCACGCAGCGACGCACGCACGACGACGTGACCAGCATAAATATGCAAAACAAAAAAACCCCGATGGGCTGATCTAAGGAAGAGCGAAACGGAGAGGAGAGAGTGCGCCAGAGCTGCTCCCGGGGCCGGCGGTGCTGGGGTCGTGGAGACGCAGCGCGAGACGTGGATCAGTATGCCGGTCAGATCCCATTGTTCCCAGCGCAGCGCAGCGCAGTGTGCTCCAAGCGCTCCGGCGTCTCCGCACCTGCTGGAGCATGCAGAGAAACCCAGAAGTGCAGTAACCACCAGTGTTCGTCTGCTCGCTCGTCTAAGCGTCACTCCTGTCCGAGGTGTCGCACGCCTCACTAGAACATGTGCATATTTTGGAGCTGCACGAGACGCTCCGCTCGTTTCGCGCCATTTCTAAATTGGCCACGCGTCACGCGCCCACGAGTAAATCACTCGGTAGAAAGCCGGAAAGCGAATTAAAATCTCATATAAAACATGCATCACCTCGCGGTGGCATGAATGAGGAGAAATATTATTTCTGATAGGAATCGTGAAGATAATTTGCTAAATGATGTATGGTGTATGAAAAGTAGTCTTTAATACATCCATGCATAATTTATAGTAAAACAAAACAAGAAATATACAGTTCTCAAACAATGAATGGGGTTTCGCTCATATGTGTTACTACTAGCTACTACTACTACTATCATCATCTACAAATACTAATCATCATCATCATCCATCCATCCATCCATATTCTGTACTGCTTATCCAACACAAGATTGCGAGGAACCTGGAACCTATCCCAGGAGACTTGGGGCACATGGTGAGGGACACCCTGAATGGGGTGCCAGCTCCTCGCTGGACACAATCAAACACCTTTTAACACATTGCGGATCATTTGGAAATGCCAGTCAGCGTACAAAATGTCTTTGGACTGGGGGGGGGGAAACCGGAGTACCTGCAGAAAACCCCCAAGGCACATGGAGAACATGCAAATTCTACACATATTGAACCCCCAACTTTTGAGGTAGAAGACAAATGTGATAATCACTAAACCACCTTGCCCCCTCCCCTTAATAATATTACTACTACTACTACTACTAATAATAATAATAATAATAATAATGATGATGATACTGTTCTCAGTTTTATAGATGGTTATGTCTGTCATTCCTCAATCACATGTGATCAGCAGCACTAAATATTTGCGTCTTCCACACCCATAAAAACAACAACAACAACAACAACAACAACAACAACAACAATATAGAGCTGTCTCTCAGTCCAACAGTAAGATAAGATACATGATACATCCTTAAGATACATGTTCCTGTAACTCTGGGCCCCTGACTCGTTCAGGAGTGCCTCTTTATGGCATCCCTGAATAGTCACATGTTATGGGATATCTGGTTCATAAAATCTTATTTATTGGTCTCCATGAGCTGTCTAAAAGAAAAGCTGTCTCTTGTACTTTATTATCTGCACCATTCTGTAGCCCTTCAGGCCATGAACGCATTTACACTTTCATGTACAAAAACAGAGCAAGAGCGAGAAAAACCATATTATTTTCCCTCTAGGAGAGATCACTTAAACCACATTGTATTTTACCTGTCATAAATAGCTCCCAGTGGGAATTAGTTATTGCTTTATAAAACAAAAGGTACCCAGTGGCTTGTGACAATTTCTGAAATAGTCATTCAACTAGCGGTTTTACTGTTGTTTGGACAATTTAATATATTTTTAGAAATACTTGAGTGCAATCTGAGTTAACTCACCTATGCTATTTTACAGTTTAATTGTGCCATCCAGTATTGAAATACATTTATACCACTTTTATTCTGTTTTATTCCGTTTTACGCTGCGGATAATTTACAAAACAAAGATTCTACCACAGAGGATGACAAAATGAAATGGACTAATCTCCATAACTTCCTCATTCTCAAAGAGCTGTAAATTTATGGATCCTTGACACCTCAAGGGTTGGCTTTTGTAGCGTTTAGGTGGTTGATTGGGATTCAGAAAATGTGTCATGCCTGTATAACCATAGCCTATATGGTTACAGATGAAAAGTCTCATGAATGTTTCAGCATTCAATTTGAGTAGATTTGGGTAAGTTTTGCCATAAAATGGGTGCACACACATATAGAGATGTTTTTTAGGCAGTTTGAGGAATAGTCTTTCCTAATCTTAATCTCAGTACCCAAAGGGTAAAACCTTTTGGCTCTTTCAGCTTAAACAAACAAACTAACTAACTAAAAGAGCTTTTCTTCAAATTAGCATTCTGTCTCCAAAAAAGACCAAAAAAGTCTACATGTTGCTCCACACGTCCTATATCAGGTCATATTGTATTTTAATCTCTAGGGGGCTCCTTAGCCAAAGGAATAGATTTGACCACATCCTAATGTACTTTGTATTATTCCAAAGATTGGGAGAAGGAAAGGGGAATTATGGAGTGGACAAGGTCTGTACCGTATATGAGAAATGTGTGTACACCATGGTGACCTTGTTTCCCACATAAAAGTTGATAAAAAAGAAGACAAGTGTGTCTCCCTTTTCCAATGCCTGAATTTACTGAACTAGTTTCAGGTTTTTTGTGATTTGAAAATTTTACTGAAACATGGCAGCCCTTCTTAATACCATTAGCGCTCCCTCTCCTGTTCACACTATGTCAAACACAGTCAAACAAAGGTATACTGTATGGCCAAAGGTTTGTGGACACCTTACACAGTACATGTGCTTGTTGAAAATCCCATTCCAAAACCATTGGGAGTAAAAGTGAGTTGGTCTTATCTTTTCTTTTATAACAGCCTTCACTTTTCTGGGAAGTCTTTCCACTAGATTCTGGATCATGGGGCTGTGGAAATTTGCTCATTCAGCCATGATGACATGGTTTGCCAAGGTTGGAGTGGAAGAACTGGAGTTACCTGCACAGAGCCCTGACTGTGCAACAGGCAGCTTTCCAGTTCATCCAACACAAAGGTTTTCAGTGGGGTTGAGGTCAGGGCTCTGTGCAGGCCACTCCAATTCTTCCACTCCAGCCTTCGCAAACCATGTCTTCATGGAACCTGCATTGTCATGCTGGAACATGTTTAGGCCCATTAGTTTCAGTGAATGGAAACTGTAGCGCTACAGTATACAAAGACATCCTAAACCATTGTGTGCTTCCATATTTGTGTCAATGATGTTGGGAAGAATCACATATGGTTGTGATGGTCAAGTGTCCACAAAATTTTGACTATATTGTGTATGTCTAAAATCACTCAAACAAGTCACTTGACTGTATGCTGGATAACTACCATACATTGTTGACTGTCAAATGCCTGTTACAGGGTTACTCTAAAATAAAGCATTAGATACAGTGTTGTGAAAAAGTATTTGATTTCTTCGGTTTTTGTGTATATCTCATACTAAATTGTTTCTGAAATTAAAACAAAATCTAAGATAAAACAAAGGCTACCTGAGTAAACACAAAATACAGTTGTTAAATGATAAGGTTATTTATTGGTTCAGCTGGACTAAACACCATCATAATTGAGGGAAACATTAATTCTCTCTACCAGAAAATCCTAAAGGAGAATGTCCAGTCTTCAGTCCGTGAGTTGAAATTCAAGCGCAACTGGATTATGCAGCAAGACAATGATCCAAGCATATGAGTAAGTCCTAGTCCTAGAAGTAAGCCAAAGACTGATCTTCAGTTATCAGAAGTGTTTGGTTGCAGTTATTGCTGCTAAAGGTGGCACAACCAGATTTTATGTTTAAGGGGACAATTAGTTTTTCACATGGGTGATTGGAGTTGGATAATTATTATTATAATTTTTTTGGCTTCAGAATAATAAATAAATAAATAAATATCATATGTATTGTATGTTTACTCACCTTTGTTTTATGTTGCATTTCGTTTGAAGATCTAAAAGTATTTAGTATTAGATATGCACAAAAACAGAAGACATCTGGGATGAGGATGGGGACAAATACGTTTTCACAGCACTGTAGTAGCCTTCAGTGCAGACTAAAACATTGGATAATTATTAAGAGTAATTTAAATTCTCTTCTAAACTCTCAGTGCCATTTTCAATACATCTTTTGATATCTATTGATATGTGCAGTATGGCACTGGCTACACTCTAAGACAAAAGTGGTTCTTCATGGTTTCCTCTAGAACCATAGCCTTTCTAAGACCCATTAGAGTACAAAATTGGTTGCTGTTACATGCAGTTCTGTGGTTCTTTATGTGCGCTAATGAAATAATTTGATGTTGCCTTCACAAAGTCAGTTATAAACTTAGCAATTTTCTCAGTTTGTTTCCTTTACATAATTAAACACAGTTATGTCAAATAATTATACCCATAACCTTTGCTTAAACACATGGGTGAGGAAGAAACACAGGTGAAACACAGTGAGAGTGCATGCACAGCTGTGCACTAAAGATCTTACAGTGAAATCACTTCAGGTATTTTGCTCCTTAATTATTTAATTATATTGTTCATTTTTAGTGTTACTTGTTTTAACCTATAATAACAAAATAAGGTGTTATGCCGTGTAATAGGGGAGGGCAAAAATATTTTATTACCAAATGGTTGGTTCAATTAAAGTAAAGTTAAATCGCTATTTAAACTTTAATTAAATTTTATTTTATTTGTACAGTCCCTTCGCAGGGGACCATTTTAACACATAATTACACCTAGGGTCAATTTAGCATATCAAATCCTCCTATCTGCATGTTTCAGACAATGACAGGAAACAGGAAAACCTGACCTGTACATATCCTCCAGGGGAGCACATGAACATGGGAAGAACACAAGAAACTCTGCACCTGAGCTAAAGATCGAACCCAGAAATCTAGAAGTAGTAATGTTACCCATTGCACCACTGTGCCACCTCTTTCGTTTTTACTCAAATCGACTTGTGAAACAGCTATCACAGAATAATATAAACACAATCTCTTTCAGATAATAGACTGCAATATTTGCTATAATGCTGCCTTCTTACATTAGATTAAAGTGCTATTTAATTTGTTTCTTGGGGATGGAAAAATCAGTAGCTTGAGTGCTTGGCAGAAACAGATTTTGTGTCCAATTAATGTTCGGAACTTAGACACAATCTCAGTCTTTAAGTGTAGACTGAAAACCTATTTGTTTAATCAAGCTTTTTGCTAATAGCTTTTGTTAACAGTTTGGGGGGGGGGGGGGGGGGGGGGGGGGGGGGGGGGGGGGGGGGGGGGGGGGGG
>JAOUWY010000062.1:13883527-13898401 GCA_025728095.1 Prietella phreatophila | reverse complement strand
ACCATTAAAATTATAGACTGATCATTTCTTTGTCAGTGGGCAAACATACAAAATCAGCAGGGGATCAAATATTTTTTCCCTCACTGTAACTGGTTTGAGGCGTGAGACATGAAATGACAGGGCGATGCGGCTGTGCTTGGGTAGCTCCAGCTTGTACATGACCTCATTGATCTGTTTGCTAATCTTGAAGGGTTCGATATACCTGTAGTTGAGTTTCTTGCAAGGGTATGGCTGCTTCAAGTCCTTAGTGGAGGGTCACAGTCTGTCACCGGGTTGGTAATTGGGATGTTCCCTCCGGTGGCGATCAGCCTTCCATTTGTAGGTGCGTGTGGCTTGCACTAGGTGTTAATGTGTGCTTTCCCAAACCTGCTCACTCCTGTGGAACCATTCGTCGACTGACAGCGAGTCAGTGGGGTTGTCGTTCCGCAGAAATAATGGAAGCTGGTAGCCTAAGACACACTGGAAGGGGGTGAGTTGTGTCGCTGAATGCAGAAGGGAGTTCTGTGCATACTCTGCCCAAGGGAGGAATCAACACCAATCCTCTGGATAAGTGCCACAAAAGGTCTGGAGAAACCTTCTGATTTCCTGATTGGCTCGCTCCACTTGCCCATTAGCCTGTGGGTGGTAAAGTGCGGTGGGATTGATATTGATGCCCATCTTCTCCATGAAACTGGCCCAGACTCTGGATGTGAATTTTGGGCCCCAATCACGGACAATCTCTTCCGGGATCGAGAAGAACCTGAGCACGTGCTGGAACAACAGTTCGGCTGTGATAAAGGCTGATGGGATGGCGGGTAGTGGGATGAGATGCAGGGACTTCGAAAATTGATTGGTGATCACTAGAATGGTAGTGTTTCCCTGCAACTCTGGTAGGTCAGTGATGAAATCTATGGACAGATGGGACCATGGGCGTACAGGATTGGGTAGGCGCTTAAGCGTGCCTACAGGCAGTGTTCACGGTACCTTGGCCTGGGCACATGTCGAGCATGAGTATAGTACCTCACTTGACATGTCGGGCCACCAGTATTTCTCGATTAACAGGTGGTGACCCGTAGCCACCGGTGTGTGGGCCCAGGAAATGAGTTCCAGCCAGTGATGATTTGGAACAAACTGTGTACTGGGTGGACATGCTGCAGGGATTTGCAGCCTTGGAAGACATCCCAGGATCTGATCCAATGCCCATTCAATGGTGCTGACTACACAGGAAGTTGGCAGAATATAATCCACGTGGTTGACTTGGCTCTCCATACTGTGAAGCCGCGACAGGGCATCGGCCTTGGTGTTCTTGGATCCTGGTCTATAGGACAAGGTGAACTGGAATCGGGAGAAGAAAAGGGACCACCGGGCTTGGCGAGGCATTAGACGTTTGGCCGTATGTAGATACTACAGGTTCTTATGATCAGGGAAAATGATAAACGGGTGCGTGCCTCCCTCCAGCCAATGTCTCCATACCTCCAGAGCGAGTTTGACCTCCAAGAGTTCTCTGTTCTTCACATCGTAGTTATGTTCCGCTGGGGATAATTTCCAGGAAAAGAAAGCCACGGGGTGAAGCTTTGGTTTGTCTCCAAACCTCTGTGATAGGACGGTTCCCACTCCTGTTTCTGAGTCATCGACCTCCACGACGAAGTTTTGTTACTTATCTCTGTATTTCTTTGTGAATTTCAACCTGGCTTTCTGATTCTTACTGCTCATGAGTGGTTTGCATCTTGTGGTATGGCCTCTATATTTCTGCACATGAAATCTTCTTTAAGACTGTGATGCCTTCACCTCTGTCCTACGGAGGTTGTTGGTGATGTCACTGACTGTTTTGGGAGTTTTTCTTCACAGCTCTCATGATGTTTCAGTAATCAACTGTTGCTGTTCTCCTTGGCCGACCCCTTCGGTGTCTGTTGCTCAGTACACCAGTGGTTTCTTTCTTTTTCAATTTATTCAATTTATTCAAAATTGTTGTATTGGCTATGTCCAATATTTGAGCAATGCCTCTGATTGATTTTCCCGCTTTCTCAGCTTCAAAATGGCTTGCTTTTCTCCCACAGATAGCTCTCTGATCTTGGCTTATCCTTTTAAAAACCAAATGCAGTCTTTACAAGTGAAACTGAAGGTCAAGAGTAGATATTCATAGCTGTTTATTGTTTAAACAGTCAATCTAACAGGACTATCTAACCTGGGTAACAAGAAACACCTGTAAGTCAAATGTTCCAATATTTTTGCTTGCCTACAAATTGAGTGTTCTGATACAAAACGTGCTGTGATCTATGTTGTTTAACACCTCTAAATATAAACAGCAGGAAATAAAAACTGAAATTCTAAACTATATTTTCATATTCATCTTTTGATCTCAAACCCAAATGTCTTCAGTCTACAGCAAAAAAAAATAAAATTGGCCTCACCATTCCAATAGTTTCAGAAGGGGCTGTATATTCAACATTATCAGTCTTTCATGAGGTCAACAAATTCACAGAAACATGAATAAGTAATCTAAGCAGAAGCTTGCTTCTAGCACCCTACCTACTGAATTAAATCAGAACATTACCACAATAATGACCAGCACACTGTATGAATGATGTGAGTCTCAGATTATTTTAGACTTTCATACCTTTTTTTAATGTCTTTATGTGATCGTACTACAGTTTGATTGACTGGTTATAGCCCTTGACACACTCAGGAGGTTTAAAGTTGGGATCTTTAATTGACATCAACAGTGTTAATTATATCTTTTTTCACTCGGACACATCAACAGGCTTTTAATTAATTCATTGCTATTATTACCCAGAAGCCTTGCCCCTCTTTAAGCCATTGTAATCATCAGCGTCTGTGATAGCTCACTGAAGAGAATAAGATCAAAAAACAGATGATCATGCAGAGTCATTGTCCAATAATCATCAAAGAATAAACATCAGATATATAATTTCCCAAGACTAAATTGGAAATCTAAATTGGCAAATAATGACATCATAACCAAGACTTTTTTGGTTTGTGCACTTAGCACATTACCTGAAAAATTAATTAGAAAGGATTAAGTAATTAGCTGATAATATCTTTTCCCAAGTTCAGCCATCTGAGAAGAAATATTCAACACTTTTTTTTTACTACATTCCTGCTTCCTAATGTTGCATTTCAATGAATTGCTAAATATTTAACACAAGCAAAAACAGCATAGAATTTATTCAGCTTTTTTCAGGCACAGATTTATTATTATTATTATTATTATTATTATTATTATTATTATTATTTTCACAGTGTTGAGTTTTTTTTTTTTTTTTACACACTACATAACTTCATTAACAGGTGAAGAGTGCAGCACAGAGAGGACAAGCTAACAACATCTGCAAGAAGAAAGGGCCAAAAAAGTCAGGCAGGAGAGTATAGTAAAACCTAGAGACAGCATGGAGCACACACACACACACACAAGCACGTGTGCACACACACACACACACACATGCTGTTAAGCAAACCACTGAAATCTATTTATTTATTATTAATAGCAGCAAATGGTGATGATGGAAAAAGTACAGTATATTCTTATAATGCTTTGTTTATCTATTTATATAGAAAAAATATAAATAGATTTCATTTTGTAAATGTTCATTGCTATTCAGCGCTATTAAAGACAGCATTGTGAATACGGTGGACTAAATGTTCAACTACTGACTGAGTGAAAGAGCATGTTTCCTATACATAATTCTTTAGAAAATATGTTACAAGAAGGAGAGGCTAAATTGCAACTTGCTGAAAGGACATATGGCACGTATTTATGAAAATAAAATATGCATACTAACAGAGACATGAAAAAGCATAGCTGGAAAACGGGTGAGTGAGGCAGACATACACAAAGACACACTCACACACACAAACACACAAACTGCTTTTTAATGGCCGCTGATGTGTAAATTAGAACTGAAACTACAAATTAACATGGAAAGCTCAGATCATGCTTAGAATGTTCCTCTTTTTTTTAGCATGGTCACCATCTGAATGGTCTTCCACAAAATTATCTAAGTGTTAAACTACACACAAGGCATTCATGGCTTTGTCATAAGCTGACAAGATGAAATTACATAGTTTATAGTTTTGACTGTGTGCATTTGGAGTAGTTCTGAAGAGCTGGGGGCAAAAGAAAGACCAAATTTCACTTCCAGACAAGAACATTTGCTTCTATTATCAATGGGGTCTCTGATGTGTCATTAGGTTAAAGGAATGTGACACTTGCAAAGAGCAAACAATGAGCAAAGCTTCTGATGGATAATAACGGACAAAAGGATGGCTTGATGAACTTTTTGGCAATAGTTTGCTACATGAGAGGCTTTGTTAGGAACATTACTGATCATCTACTCAGTAAATATTGTTAGCTGTGAAACTACAGATTACAGACATACTGGTGAAATTAAGTCATTCTGTCAACATCACGTTTTTGCTTAATAAGTGTGTGTGTGTGTGTGTGTGTGTGTGTGTGTGTGTGTGTGTGAAAATGCACAGCGACATTTGTACATCAGTTATTACAGAGATAGGATTAACCCAGTAGACTGTAATTATTGGCTATTTCCAAGAGAATGGATTAAGGGTAACTTTTAGACCATCGAAAAATCTTAATCTACCTACACTTTGGTTTGAGAGGGCACAAGGAAGCGGGATATTTGTATAAATATACATGTAATTATATATGCAAGTCATTTATGATAACATCTCAGTTCTGCATCTATATAGCCACTAGTACACAGGTAAACATGTTATTATATGTTAAATTCCTGCTAAAAGCTGTTAATATTGTTAAACTACTGGGGTATGCTGAAAGCAAAAAAATGTTTATATTTGTCCACAATATGCAGCACAAATCATGTTTTTGTGCTACACCTGTAACGATGCACGTTTTTGAATTGTATCTTTCGCTGCATCATACCTTAAAGATGGTTTATTACTGAGCAAGGCAGATATGTCTGAAGGTGTTTGATATGGCACACAATGTTTCAAATAGTCTGCAATATTAATCAGATTTTCCGATTTTTAAAAAAGTTCCTGCTGGTAATTTTCAAAGTAGTGTAATACTGAACTATAACGTCTAACATGTCACATGCACCTCTTTTTTCCTTTCTTCACTAACACATTCTCACCTAGTAAAATACATCAAATGAAAGAATGAAGACACCACTGGTAAAACGTCTGCTCTTATCCACAAACTCTTATACAGTATCGAGAGGAAGGGAAAGTTACAAATAATTTTCAAATATTTCTTAGATTTCCAGTGAGTCCAAGCCTCACTCACACCATATCTTTATATGAGATAGAGGTAGCCAATCCAGTACACAAGATTGAAGAGGCCAAAAGCAGTTGGGAAGAATATTCTGGAGTAGGAGTCAATTTTGGACACATGAACGTGCATCCTGTTTTCACGCCATGCCCCTGAGCGACAGTCATCAAAGCAGCAGAAAAAACTTGTGCAGTCTTTCCCATCCAGACACTCGTATGCGTAATCATCATCATCATCATCATCATGATAAGGCACAATGTTGTTCATCTGGAGCAGAGACGTCCCTGGTCTGATGTTCGCCATGCTTGATTTCTGGCATAGAGGAATACAAAATTATACTGCGCATTCGAATGCTGGAATAATGAAAGAACGGTTATTATTATGCTGGGTTCTATTTGCCCATTTTAAGAACTGTGATTTTAATGAAATAGTTAAAAAGCAAAATTTTTAAATCTAAAAGAAATGGCATTTTATTAAACATTATTTCAATTTTATGTTCACAGTCATGTTTTGGCTGTGGTTGGTCCATGAAGTCCTATATCTGTTTGAGTTTCTATATCTGTTTGAGTAAGTTGCTATGACCACATACATATTTTGTCCATCTATATTCATTGTCCATCTATATTCTCAGTCCCTCCAGGATCCTCATAATTAGCGCAAAATCAACCAACATCCGCAATATTCTGAGGAGCTTGCAATTTTTCAAAATTACAGCAGATTTGGGCCAAAACACATCATGTGACATCATCACAATGCACATTAAGTCAAAGCCCTCTTCAATTCACGTGCGTCGAACATGAGTAAGCTAAAAGGTCTCATGTACCAACAAACATCACCGAGAAAGACCATGTAAAACAATTATTTTCCTCTGAAATCCTCTAAGGACTGTTTAGAACTGTTTTTGTTTTGTTTTGTTCTGCCACACACTGCACAGAGTATTATAAGCTCACCGGTGCACTGCTCGACTTGGTTTTCTTCTGACGGTTACTGGTGAAGTAGTGCAATGTTCCATACTCCATAAGTGCAGCAAAGGTGAAGATGAAGCAAACAGACACAAACAAATCCATGGCTGTCACATAAGACACTTTCGGCAATGACTTCCTGGATATGGTGCTTAGGGTTGTCATAGTAAGAACAGTTGTGATACCTGTGATGGAAAAAAAAACCACTAAAAATGAGAAAGAACAGCAATTCCCTACAAACAACTGGAAATCATGATTAAATTGGATTTATGAAATTAGATAAACTATATATAATTTAATAAGACCTGTGTGAAAATCTGTGTGCTTTATGTAAAGTGGTATTTATTTTAAATTTTTTATCTAGTCTGAATTTAGCTTGCAAGCTACCTAAAGATGTTCGGGCAGGCACAGCATCTTTGTTGATCCAGAAGGAAACCCAGGACAGCACTACAATCATGCTGCATGGGATGTAGGTCTGGATGGTGAAGTAGCCCATCCTCCGGCTCAGATCAAAGAAGATAGTCATAATCACATACTCCCCTGAATAAAACAATCATCAAAAAAGATTTTTGATGATCATGTATGAACACAACACACACACACACACACACACACACTAATATTACATATTTTGTGCCTTGTCAGTCAAATTTCAAATTTCTGTTGCTGTTAACCTTGTTTAAAAACCGATTTTCCACAGCATGCATGACCACATACAAGGTAGGATTGCTGTCATTTTGGTTTATACACCTCACAAAATCCCTTCCTTTAAGATTGCAAGAAACTAAAATGTCACTGAATGTCACTGACATTCCACAGACTGACATTCAGTGCTCAGCTCATTATCTAATTATCATCCTTATTAGACAACTTACCAGACTGAGTATGTGCCACATCAGATGTGTTGCGCAGGCCAACAAAGGCAAACTGGTAAAGTCTCCAGTATCTCTGGTCAGCTACCTCAACAGCGCGACGCTGCCATCTATATTGGATCTCATTTTTTGGATAACCATCTGCAAAATAAAACACACACATGCACATCTCCAAAAAGCTCATGCACTGTACATCACAAACACTCAACTATGATGTATACACACAAAAGAATGGCAGAATGGCACTGTGGCATATAAGACATATCATGCCTTTTCCTCAGTGTTCTACCCAGGGTGATTGATAACACATATGAGAAGCTGAGGGAGAGCACACACAGCAGATGCAGGAATGACACACTGAAATACAGACTAATGTAAAGGCGGCTGAAGAGGGATGAGTATTCTGCAGGAGGATGGTACACTGTCCTTCATCATTGAGGGACTGGAAGATGATATTTGGGGCAGGCCAGAGGTAATGTCTGGGAACCATTTGGCCACAATAGGTGGTGAATGAAAATTTGTCAGCTGACAAAGGCAATGCGTGGGATTGTTTGGCCAGCAGCACTCAGGACGGGGCTGAGGCTGAGTGACAGACTGATGATAACAGTTTTAACACCTACAGCTTGAAAACTCCAGCGGACACGAATGTTCATCCATAGGAAAGTTATGCAGCTTAAGGTAGCATTCCGCATTAATAGTCAACCTGACAGAAACAGAATAGTGTCAGAAAAACAAAACAAAAAAAAAAAGGTTGAGTCTCACAAATGCACTGAGTTGTGCGAACTACTATGTTTCATGACTATCACCTCAGTCTATTATTCAGTTTCAACTAACATAAATAGATGTGGATTAAATGAGTTAATGACTTAAACTATATGTGTCAACAGAGAGCAGGGGCAATTTTTCTTACAGATGCAAATGCTACAGGACAGGAGAACAAAAGCACAAATCTCAGCTGCACAAACAACAATCAACCAACACAAGCGTAAACAAAATGGCTGCAATGACACACCTCAGAGTGTACATTACACGTCCATTGCTCCAAAGGCGCAAAAGCCGGTTTGGTGTAGTGATCCAGTGGGCATCAGATTTGCGGGAGTTGCGGAAAAATGTATCAGGGATCCAGATCTTTCCCACCATGTTGCTGTTTAGCATGAGGAGCTTCATGCTGCTGTTAAACTTGAGCCGGCTGTCATACCATGTCTGAGCAAAGAAGATGTCTATGGTGTACTCCTAATGATCAGAGCAACAAAAACCAAATGTAAATGTTAATATATTTATAAGTTATAAGCATGACATCTACCTAATATCTGTGTAGCTTTGTGGTATTAGCTCACCATGTTGATGGGATCCACTGGGCCTATGCTGTTCACATACACGGCTGTCTCGATGACAGTGGGTCTTACTGTAAAAAATACAGCGCTACTGAGACGTGGACTCAAATCAATGTAATGCTTTTTAATACTAACATTTTAATTGACATACTCATTTGTTAATGTACATTCACAATCGTAGCTATAGATTATATTATTAATAATTAAAGGTGATAAATAATTTGAAGTGATCCACAACCTATTGAAATCCTGTTTGAAGTGAAATGTAAAGGTTTATGTCTTAGTATTTTTTAATTAAACTCACTAATACAAAAAGAATTATATGTAAATAAATGACTTTGTGTTGCACTATTTCAACAGCATCAAAACAATGCAGTTCAAAAGGGAGGATGAATCACAGAAAGTCCACAGGGCCACTTCACACCCCCTCACTGTCGGCTCTGAGCACTAATGAACTCCACTCATCCTCTCTCCCATGTGTGTTCCTGTTTCTCTTTCTTTCTTTATATCTTTGTCCATTTTTCATATGCACTTAAGTAGACAGACAAAGAAGGAAGATCTACACTGATTTAACTCTACTGTATCCTGATACAGCTGTGATCAGTCATTTTATACAAGTGAGCTATGGACAGCATCTTGTATATAATATTTACCTTATATTCTTCTAGCAAAGTATAAGCACTTTAGCATGATACCTCTGAAAACAGTAAAAAAATATATTATTGCATGGTCAGTATCTAGAAATGTGATACTTTGGCAAGTATCACAGCTTGTAAACACTTTTTGCAGCCAGCTAGGAATCTGTGAGATTCTTGGGCCATCTTGCATGCACTATTCTTTTGAGGTCTATCAACAGATTTTCTATGATGTTTGGGTCAGGGGATTGTGAGGGCCATGCCAAAACCTTCAGCTTTTGAATCTTGAGGTAGTCCATTGTGGATTTCGTGTTTAGTATCATTATCCTGTTGTAGAAGAACAATGCACCACCACTCCAGAGTTTGCTAAATCTTTCTGAAGGTCTTTTGCAGTCAAAAGGAGGTTTTGATTTGACTTACTTGCAGTCCTACAAGCAGTTATCTTGGAAAGTTTTCTTGGTCTTCCAGACCTCAACTTGACCTCAGCCATATCTGTCTACCACCATTTCTTAATTACATTACAAACTGAGGAAACAGCTACCTGAAAACACTTTGCTATTTTCTTTTAGCCTTCTACAACTTTATGGGAATCAATTATTTTACATTTCAAAGGGCTAAGCAACTGCTAAGAGGAGACCATGGCTGTTGATTTTCTGGGACAAGGCTTGAGAAGTCTAGCTTTTGCTGATGCAAAGCTTTGAAATTTTCATCACCTGGTCTTTCCTAACAATGTTTGTGACCAAGCCATAGCTCTTACAAGCTAATTAAGCTGTGAGACCTTGGTAAAGTGTTATCTGAGAGCTCAAATCTCTTGGGGTACCCAAACTTTTGCATGGTGTCCCTTTCCTTTTATTTTTACTCTAAAATTGTACAGACAAAAATAATACATTAATCTTGCTTAAGTTGTTGAGAAGAATGTTTTATGTTCAACTTTATGCCTTTTGGCGATCAGGTCATCTTCTACACACTTAAATATTTACAGTAACCACAATTTTGACCAAGGGTGCCCAAACTTTTGTATGCCACTATATCAGTTTGACATTTTTCCATATATACCTCATCCACATATTCTACTCTGTTTTAAGCATAATTATTGCTGTACTTTTTAACTGCCCTGTAGGACCTTGTACTCAGTTGTCAATCAATGAAAATAAGGTTCATCATAATGGGAATCATTTCAAAGATGCTGTAGTAACTTGCCTCCAATGTCTGGTCGCAGTTTGTTGTCATAGCCCTGCAGTAATTTATTCAAGATGAGGGTGACATCACTGTCATAAACCTTTGGGGATAAAACCCAAGTTTTATTTATGGGAACATCCTCATAATCGTCCTCCTCAGCTTTACTGGGTCCGAATGCCATGCTGATAACATGGAGAAATAGAGAAAGATCCATTAGACAAGAGGAATTAGGCATAGAGTAAGAGATAGAAATAGAGAGAAACACAGGGAGAAACATCTCTATGGAAAGTTGTTTGAATTAACCAAGAGAACTCACATACTGTACATATTTCATACAAATTCAAATAAACAAGGTTGATGTGGTGTGGACGTTAGACTGAAGTCATAAGAAAAAGTGCAAACACCCATAACCTAAGCATACCCTTTCCAACAAATTAAGTCATGTGAATTGTTACAAATTTACCATATTTGGAAAGTGTTAAACTAATAAATATGATGACAGTGTAACAAGGAGAGGAGGAGGGAAGGGCCAGGCTGTGAGGATGCACACCTGGCACAGAGTTGTCTAATCAGTGGGAGAGAGTGATGAAGGAGCGGCCGGAAGCACCACAGGAGAGAAAGACGCATGTGCACTTTTTGTTTGACTTACGTTGGTGTGTATATTTTATGTTCTGTTTAAAAAAAAAATTATGTTCAGCCGATTCCCACCTCCTCCTTGCCCAGCTTTAAAACTGTCACAGTGGTGCCGAAACCTGGGAAGGAGGAGGGACGCGCTGTCAGAGAGCTTTCGGAGGATTGTGGCACTGAGGGAAAGTGAGGCGGTAGTGCTGGAGCAGTTTCTGGGAAGGATGGATGAGTCGCTGCCGTCTGCCAGGAGATGGAGGACCCGTTACCTTCAAGTGGATGGAGGTTTGGCTGCCATCCACCTGAGAAGGGGAGGAGCCATGGCCATCTGCCAGAAAGTCCAATGCCATTGACCAGCGTTGTGGTGGATCGCTTCCCAGCTGGCTGAGGACCAGATGACAGTGTGTCTGGGGACTGGAGAACCTTTTTTTCTCTTTCTTCTTCCTCTTGCTGTCTCTCCTGCTCGCTCCTTCTCTCTCCCCTCTTCCTCCCCTCGTCATACTCACATAAGGAGAGTATAAGCAAATAATTTATTACTGTTATATCTTTGAGATACTGAGAATGTGGTACCCAGAGTTGGGTGTAACATGTTACAAAGTAACAGTTTACTGTAATCTAATTAGTTTTTCTGATAAAGCAGTAATGTAATGCATTACATTTTAAATGGATGTAATTTGATTACTGAGGTCAGTAAAATTACATTAATTGCATTACAAATTTATTGTTAAGAAAACAATATTAAGTACAATTATTTTTTGAATAAATCACATTTTGCCCAAAAAAAGAGTTTTTCTTTAGCCGCGAATAATTCTGCACTTGGAGCGGTTTGTCACTATGTAAATGAACATCAGTACGAGAAGGCGGCGGTGTTGTAATTTTATATCTTCAGTGAATGGAGGCAAGATCAATCAAAACAGGGTTTACAGGAAAATATGTTTAAACACTTGTTATTGGCTGATTATAAGACAGTATAATAATAATAAACACTTATTAGTTTCTTATTGGCTGATAGTTCTCATTTCTGTCAAACTATAGCTCAAAGTCAGTGTGAGGAAAAATGGATATACTTTTAAACCAGTAAAGGGGTTGAAACTGAAACAGTAACATCCTCTGATGCTCAGCAGGAAAACATGGTGTGTAAATGTCTATTTGAGTTCCAGTTTACATGAACATGATATGAGCAGAGCATAAGGAAAGATAATGTACTCTGCATGGCACTGTAACAGCTAAACCCATAAAATTATATCTTAGATATTTTATCAGTCTGGTAGTTCTACAAACAGTGACAACACCTCAGGTGAATGTTATAATAAATTTTCTTTTTCTGATCATGTCATACATTGACACGCGGTAGAATTACTGAAAGAAATATGAGTTTCACATTGTAGTGTATTTGTGAAGGTTTTGAAAGTAACGTGAAAGTAAATTAATTAGTAATCTGATTACGGTATAAATGCAGTAATCAGTAATGTAATCAGATTACGATTTTAAAGAATAAATTAGTCATCTGTAGTGGATTACTTTTTTTATTTTATTACATTTTTTGTTTTTGGGTAGTAACCTACACAACACTGGTGGTACCTATTAAATGAGTGCAGAATTGAAGCCAGAAATGATTCCATGAAGGACTCCAATGATTAATGAAGATGTGGCTTGACTCTGACTGAAGGTTGGAACCAATGAAGGTTAGCGGTTTAAATGATCTCCCACATCTCTCTTTCTGTCTGTGACTGTTCTGGCCTCATATGAAGCATCACTGTTGCCAAATACCTTTCTAATTCAGCTACACTTTTATTCAGTTTACAGGGCAGGAAATTCCAAATTCCCTCACAGTCCAATCCAGTGGATTCCAGTCCGTAAACAGCAAATGGAAGCTCTGACATGAATCCTAACATAGAAAATGGTTATTTAAAAAAAAAAGGACCTCAGAGAATCTCGGATATGAACTCGGTGGAAAATCCTCAGCATCTGTGTCTAAGTCTAATTATTTTTTTTGTTGAACATGGTTCAATTTTTTCAGTTTTGTATCAAATTAGTGATCAGATGTGCCGGATGTATCAGTGATTGAATTTAAAAAAAAAAAAAAACACTTAATGTTTCTTGTTTTTACTAATACATTATTGACACTCTGCTATATTGCTATTTCTAGATGTAGGCATGCCTCCTGATTTGAGGCATCAATGCCATAGGAGAGCCTATAAGGCCAGCTGTAAATATTATTTACCAAAGACTGAATCAGAGGGAATTCCAAAAACAATATCATTAGGAAGATAAGAAATACATTTCATCATAATTTTTTTCTGCATGTAGAATCACAACAAGCTTGTACAAAAGCCTCATGAAGAAGCTCTTCATATGATCCATTTTTATGCTTCATCCATAGCCTTAAACCCGATATTCAAATATTGATACAAAAAAAATTGTGTTGAAATATGACCCAGTCCAGCTGGATACTTATGAACCATGGAAAAGTTCATTCAACACAATTTGCTGTGTATCAAACCTGGTATCCTTCTCCTGCACCTACAAGGAGAAGTCAGCTAGCCTATACATGAGGATAAGGATTTAATACCAATGCTTTGTAAATAATCATAGACAAAAACAAAAATGAGGAGTGTTGTATTATTTTCCCGGTTGGATAAACAGGATTTTCAGAGTGAAGTCTCCTCAAGGTTGATTCAGTAAATGACACTGCACTTACCTGCTGGCTAAAACAAACAACAACCTGCTTAAGTAATATGATATATCAGCTTCAGTTTTCTTCCCTATTTTGTACCGCAAGTGTAATCAATCAGAATCGCTTTCTTTTGGGTACAAGCAAAGAAATGTCAGTTTGACGTCGCGTACGGGCCTGAAGAACATCTCAGACCGATTTGCTGCACTCACAGCCGCTTCAGGCGGACTAAACAGAACCACGGCAGAACCGCAGGCTAGGGTTCAGGTTTACTACCGATTACATTTGACCTTCCTGAGCTGTAGACTTACCATATTCCGAGCAGTCCAGACAGCAGCCAGACCAGCGCGTCTCTCCTCCTACGGGGACGCAGCACAGCCATGGTTCGAAAACAACACCTCTCAGTCTGAACGAAACGGCCTGCGAAACACTAGCAAAAGAGAGAAGAAGAGACCCATTCACATTCACATGCGCCTGAGCCAGCCGCGGTTTGTGCTGAAGTATGGCAGATGGCGCGCTTTGCATACATTCAGCCTATTGCGCTGTGATCCAATGAGGCGATCGAGACGAGAGAGAAGAAAATGTGCGTTCACACGCTGAGTAAGACACGCCGTGCTGTACAGTATATCTGAGAGAGAGAGAGAGAGAGAGAGAGAGAGAGAGAGAGAGAGGAAGGAGGAGGAGGAGGGCGAGTGAAAGCGGGATTCCGCTGATTGCTGCGGTACAGCGTCTTCTGGCCTTCTGCTGACTGAAGCGCACTCTCTGCGCCCAAACAAACAAACAAACAAAAACAAAAAAACAGCTGATTGCTCCCTTCTTGTAATTTATTACATCGCTACAAATCGTCTGTTTTTTTCTGATCCTGAGAATGTTTGATACAGAGTTATGATAATAATAATAATGTTGTTAAGTTATTAAAATAGCTATAGCATATTAGTGAGTCGTGCACTTTGTAGCTGACAGCAAAGTGTCAAATACTTTACAACAGGGCTCTTCAATCTTAGCATGCAAAGGGCCAGCGTGCCATGGCTGAAGGCTTTCTTCCCAGCCACATAGGGGGATCCACTTGAAAGTTGACTGGAGAGATGAACTGATTAAACAAGTGGAATCGACCGTGACTCCTGCTTAATGAAAGCCTGCAGCAACACCGGACCTTTGTGTATAAGATTGAAGACCCTTGCTGGATAAGTTTCACAAAATACTTTTGCCATATTTATGAAACGTCAGAGTGTATACAGCATATAACGAGTTTGGTTCTACAGACTGCCGCAATACAGAATTGTGAACAACCCATCCACATAATCAAAACCAGCCTGTATTTCAAAATGCATACCATAAGCGTTAAGGTG
>JAOUWY010000062.1:13747476-13764657 GCA_025728095.1 Prietella phreatophila | reverse complement strand
GATAGATAGATAGATAGATATATATATATATAGATATATATATATATATAGAGAGAGAGAGATAGATATATATATATATAGAGATAGATAGATAGATAGATAGGAAGGCCAGATATTCCAGTCACACCTCATAAAGCTTAACAAAAACTAACCACATATTCTCAAAGCCATAAACAAATCATTAAACTGTCTCACAATTGATTAACTGTTTCTCAACCATAACCCCTCCATCCTGTTGTAATGAATCAAGGCTTTGGAGATTTCACCAATTGACAGTATGATTTGTGGTTTATAATTTTATCTTGTGTCTTGTATAGACAACCCATTGTGTCGAAAATGCAGAATTCAGCGACTGCATGAGACGATTCTTCTTTTAGCCAAGAAACATTTCATTGTCTATTCAAAAAGAGTTCATATAAGTAGATCTATGAATATCTCTGAGCACAGAAAGTAATGTGTTGTAGTCAAGGAGATACCTCAAGATTAAAGTGAGTCTATATTGTCTCTAAAGTGCAGTTAGACCGATAAAGACAATATTCTGAAAAAGCGTTCTGAAGGTAGATAGAATACAGTGTTATAGGAATGTTAACAAAACAGTCACGGCAGTATCAGTATGAGTATTTGAGCTCCCACAACAAAAAACAGCTGTGCCTTTTTGTACAGTGTCAATAGGTTGAGCATCTGGATGAATGCAACTTTAACATAAAAGCAGAGGGTCAGTTTGTTTGCCAGACTCTGAGGCTGCATTTTGTGCTTCATGTCCAAGCAGAAAAACACTGACACTCCCACGTTTAGGATGATAACTGTACGAGGCACAGGGCCAAATTTGTGACTTGCTCAATGAGCATGATAGAAAATGTGTGCGATTTTAAACATTAAAATAGGTACCCATGATGTGTGACTGATTTGTGAACCCAAGCTGTAGAAGAGTGGGATGAAATGCACAGAAACCCACAGGATCTCAAGACACTAATGGCGTCCTTACCAGATAATACTGCAGCTGTTATTAAAGCAAGTGGCTTATATTATTCATCCATCCATCCTCTATACCACTTATCCTTCAGGGTGGTGGAGAACCTGGAGCCTATCCCAGGGAGCATCAGGCACAGGGCAGGTGACACCTTGGACATGGTGCCGATCCTGGAGTATATTATGTTGATGATAATTCATATGACACATTAACTATCTTTTGCCCAGGGAGCTTATTTTATTTAATAATTATTTTTTTTTTAGATTTAGCAAACGGAACCACACCAAGCCAAAAATCGCTATTACCCAAATGTAATACTTTAAAACCCACAAAACTCGTGTACAGATGGAGCTGTACTTATCTGTTCCATCATTAGATCAGAGCTGAAAACTGTAATCATTTCTGAGTTTTGGAACCATGAAAACCACACAAATCTGGCTCCATTAACTGTTGTTTATTTTTTAGATTAGAGCCACGCATGTGTTGCACAAAATATGTACAAAAAAAACTGCACTGCACTGCATGTGTTTTAAAACCAACATTTAATACTCTTTTTAAAGCACAATGAAGCAAATTATAGAGGTTCAGTAGTCCATTGTTTTCTTGTACAAAATATGTGGAAAAAATGTCAATAACCGTTTTCTATTCAGGCTCAGCATAGACCCTTGGAGTTCATGGAAAAAACTTTTTGGACTGCTCAAAGTCCCAAACAGGAAGTCAAGAGATTTTCAGCATGTTCCTGACAATCAGCAACTGTGCAGTGATCACACAAACCCACTGGGTTCCACTGGAGCTGACAAAATGTTTTAAAGAGGCAGGATACCACATCTATATAAGTGATCTAAGATTAAATATTGAGTGTGTTTGCTGATCGTCATTGAACATGCCTTTCATGTGCTTTGATTCAGGAAGTTACAATACCCAACAGAAAGCAGAGGAAACATTTATAGTTCTTGTTTCAGAGAAGTCCAGGAAAGACACGCAACGTGTGAGAGGTGCTCCTGGAGCCGTCCAGGATTATAACTGATATTTGAGTTTGATTCCTTTGGGGTGATTCTTCTTAAACAGAATTAAGACACACCTTTCTACCTCCAGTCAAATCATAAAAAATACTAATTGTAAACATGATTCTAGATCCTGTTGCCTTTTAGGCATTTACATAAGAACCCAATCCCAGCTCGCCCTATGTTACACATGGTTCAGACAGTCATGGTGTGGTTGAAGTGAGTAATGAAGACAACTGTATTCTTAATCTTTTTACCCAAATTTCTTATAATAACCAGCTACCCTTTTTTCCTACCAACCATTTCTGTTAACAGAAATAAAATGATGTTTAGGCGTCATATGGATGCATTAAATGAGTTGTTTCCCCCAGTTACATAGTGAATAACAGACCAAATGTATGATAAAGATGCCTCCTCCTCCTCCACAGACACCCTAAAGGCTGGAAGATCGGGCAGAGGAAAGGCGTGAAGCTGGCCCTGTGCAAAGTCTAACATCATTTGCTCTGGGTCAGCAGCATCTGCAGTTATCCCAAGCATGTTTTCAATTTTAAAAGCACAGCCACAAATTCCCTTTTTAAAAAAAGACAGGGATTTTATAGACTTGAGAAGGAAGATATGTGGTTCGGAGGGCTACAGGGCTTACCTCAACTAATAGAAAATGAGACAAAATGCCATTTGAATGCAATGGTGGTTGTACTTGAGACACAAAGACAGAGAAAGCAAAAGGAAAAGAAGCAATAGAAAGAAAGGAGGAACGGAAAAGGGATGGTTAACTGGTAACATAGTGTTTAGTAGAAGGTTCTCCATAGAGGCTGTAGAAGTCTGGGTGCCTGTGGCTCTGTGAGGTGCCAATCCAATTGCCACGCACTGAGATGTTCTGCATTGGCTGGGACATGGAGGGAGCAGGGGGGGGCATTGGGTGCGAGAACTCCTGCGCCCAGGCAAAAGAGGGTGAGCGTGGATAGGATGGGTGGCCATGATGTCCGGACACAGAGGGCATGCTGGAGCAGTAGCAGTTGTCCACTGTACACATGAGGATCTTACGGCCATTGTATTGTGGCAACATTGCCTGCTGGGTGGAGCCAGCGTTAGGGTAATGGGCAGGACTGAACACTGAGCTGGAATGATGGAGAGGCTGAGCATCGCTCACTTCTGTGCCGCCGCCGTTGAGGCTCACAATGTGCCGAGCAGTGCTGCAGGAGGCCACAGATGGCCCTTCATCGGCGCTGGTACTTGGAGCCAGGAACTGCTGCTTGTTCACAGGACCTGACGAGGATTCCATGAAGTTTGCGCTGCTCTCAGGAAATGCAGTCGAGTGCTTGCGCTTTTCTGATCCTGAGCTGCTCACTCTGCATTGGTAGACAGGAACACTCTGGAAAAAGTGCGCAGGAGCGGCGAAGGGTGCTGGACACAGGACATACAAGATCAGAACAGAACTCACAGCTCAAAGGGGTTTCTAAAAAAGTGGACTTGCAGCAGCGATATACCTTCCAGCATTTTGCGTAGGTTCTTCTCCTTTTTAGAAATCTCAGCGAGAAAGACTTTAGCGTTAAGGTGACCTGCATTGTAGGGAGGTAGTGCACTGTCTATAGATGTCTGAGATCTGGGAAGAGATAGCGTTCAAACATTTATCATCGTGTTTTAGAACCACACAATTCTTGGCATTTTTAAATGTATTATCTAGTGAATGTCTTACCTATCCAGGAGGACTTTTACAGGTTTTGTGTTCTGGAAATAGAAAGAAACAGAAAGAAACATTAAAGGAAAATAGTCTGTAAGCTGTTTTCTTACTGCCTCGTTGTCAAAAGATCTGAGCTTCCAGATTTTTCCATGCTCACAGATAAACACACTGTGCTGAAGTATTTCTCACCGGTATGGCCACATTCACACTGTGCATTTATGTGAGTGAATGTGAGCGTGTGGGCGTTGGCGTCTGCAGGGGAGATTTACAGCACAGAGCAAGCAAGAGAGACAGATAAAGAACAAAAAGATGGTGGGGGTTGAGGGAAAGGAAAGAAGCATGCCTCACCTTCATGAAGTTGATATTCTCTGCCTTGTCAAATAAGAGCTGGACAGAGCTGAGCATCTTCTTGGCCTCCTGGCGCCGCTCATTGAGCTGCAGGACCTGTCTGGAGTTTTCCTGGCAGAACTTCGATCGTGACTTCTCCAGCACATTCAGAGCCTTCCCTAGGTCCTCTTCCAGGAGCTGTTGCATTTTCTGATATTGCAGGCGCACCTCTTGTTTCAACTGATCCACTTTATCCTGCACACAACATACACAAAAGGCTGTAACAAACCTTAGGCAACCTATTTTTAATACAAATTCTTTTCTACAATCAATTATTTTATGACTCATTAGCATTAACAACATCTATACAGAGCAGTAAACATGATTACACACACAAAAGTACTGGAACAACAAAGCGTTTTTTTTGCCTATACAATTAAGACATTTAGGTTTCTGATCAAAAGATGAACATGATACAATAAATAAGAATTCCAGAGAAATGTAGAACATGGTATATTTTGTTTGAACCCACCCATTGTTCAAGTGATCAAAATATTGGGACACGTGACTCATAGGTCAATTTGGAATGTCCTGAAAAAGTAAGACCACCAACATGTCTGGATGTTACTGGTATACAAACAACCAGACATGGTACAGGGCAGGCGAGGAAAACAACAGCAGTCAATGACAAACATGAGAGAGAGAGAGAGAAACACGTGACAGCATTGAAGAAATATCCAAAAACAACAGTCAGTGACATCACCAACAACCTCCACAGGGCAGGGGTGAAGGTATCACAATCCACCGTTTGAGGAAGACTTTTAGAGCAGAAATGTAGAGGACATACCACAAGATGCAAACCACTCATCAGCAGTAAGAATCAGAAAGCCAGATTAGAATTCGCAAAGAAATACAGAGATGAGCCACAAACGTTCTGGACCCAAGATTAACCTCTATCAAAGTGATGGAAAAATGTGGAGAAATAAAGGACCTGCTCATGATCCAAAACATACAAGTTCACTAGGCCAAGCATGCTGGAGGTAGTGTCATGGCTTGGGCTTGCATGGCTGCTTCTTGAACATTCTCACTAATCTTTATTGATGATGTAAATCATGATGGTAGCAGCAGAATGAATTCAGAATTCTACAGAAACATTTTGTCTGCCAATTTCCAGAGACATTCATCCAATCTAATTGTGAGAAACTTAATCATGCAGCAAGACAATGACCCAAAACACAATGCCAACAGATCAGAGGACTTCATCAGGGAGGAAAGTGGCCATATTCTAAGTTTTTTGTTTTTTATAGCACATCTAGACAGAAATACCAGATCATCTCTTATGCATCTTTGGATCTTGAACCCAGTGTCTTCAGTGTATAGCAAAACCAACAGAACTTGTCTTGCCTCCAGAGAGGACTGTTTACTGCATATGCACAATATCCCCAAGACAATTTTTTTAGAACATTTGCAGCACTAAACAAATTTTAAATATCTGGTGAGGAAAAAAGACTGATTGATTAAAGGCTTTGTTTAAACCCAGAGAACATTCAGTAACATTCAGTACTTTGGATTAGAATTTCATTATAATTCGAGCTCTTAAAAATAACAGCAGGTACATACTGGTATTTTTCCCCAAACTGGACAGAAGTAAACATAATAAATCCCAAAAGGCAACAAGCCTTACCACCGACGGACCATTTTTCATACAGGAAATGTATAATGTGAGATGCAATAGCTGTGATGGGACAAAGGGAGAAGGAAAGAGAGATGGTGTGTGGGTGTATCTATATACTTTATATCATTACCTCCACTTGCCGTTTGTCTGACTCCAGCTTGTACAACAGCTCCTCAATGTCCTGCACTCGGTCATCGATACGATCCTGCTGCTTCATCAACATGTGCTGAAAGACAGTGAGAAGACCAACATTTTAGTTCCCGTGTCACAGAGAGACCGGATAACCATGCTATTAATAATGAAAAATGATATGGAAGCCATTTGATATTTAGATATATACAATATATACACACAGAGTAGGTGCAAATGGCTTCATATGGGATGAGGTAAACAGCATATTTAATCTGGACAAATTATTAATTCTGAAGGCATTTTAACGGGGAAGAATTTTAAGTGGGAACAACATGCATGGAAATCAGAAATTACAAGGGTCAGGTCACAAAAGAAGGCCTGCAGAACCGACTGAACATAAGCACAGTATTTTCAGTCACCTCTGCAGAGCAACCTCTAATATCCAGCTGCCTGTTTCAGCATCTCTATGACAACCAATCCAAGCAACCCATATTAAAGCAAATGATGAAAACAAAAGCTGCCAACAATGAGACTAATTAATCCAAAAATACTCAGGTTTTTGAGCATGCACACACATTTGCTCATCTGATTCTGCCCCTTATCATTAGGTGTCTGGACGAGTTTTAAATTGGATCTGGAAGAAGGCACTAACCCCCAAACATTCCCCATCCCCCAGCCATATCAAAGCATGTCAAAGCCTGGCTTTTATAATCCCCTCCATTCTCCCTCACTCTTGCCAGCATGACTGAGGGAGAAAACACAGCACCTAAAAACCACACAGAATCTACAACATACTACATGGTGTCCCAATTCAGTTTTAATCTGATAACGGTATACGCCATACATGCGATAGGTATCCATGGCCGAGAAAAGGGAAGGCAGCTGTCATGACAACAAATCTTGTGCTCACGTATTTTTACATTAATGAGATGGAGAGAAAGAGAGAGAGAGAGAGAGATAGAGAGAGAGAGAGAGAGAGAGAAAGCAAGAAAGACAGAAAGAAAAAGAAAGAAAGCATGGTTGTCTTGTGCTTTCTTTTGTTTGCTCATCTCAGTGTCAGTAACAGACTGTTGGTTGTGCAGAGTGTTCAGGCCCTCTGTGTGTGTGTGTGTGTGTGTGTGTGTGTTGGCTGTAGGGTCACTGCTTTTCCAGGCAGTGTGAGAATGTGAGCGAACACACATTATTGGGGCCTCCAGCAACTGAGCCTCTGAAACCCAAGTCTCCAAGAAAGACTGCTTTCGTTTGAAATCTACATGAAACTTTTCAACAAAACTATCACAAAAATATCTCTAAGAAAATGAGGCAGCATTTTATCAGGATTATTTTAATGTTTAAATAGTAAAAGACTGTAAATTATACCTCTGTAATCCTTTAACTTGTGCTAAGCCTGGTATCTCTGGTATCGGGATCAGAATTAGTCAACGGGTTACTCAATAACCATAAAGTGAGCACAGGAAATCGTATATCAAGAGTTCAACAATGGCCAAACCCCAGAACATGACAAATATGCTCTGATTGTGACGGGAAGTACGGCAAATTACTGCTCCCCTGCTACCATACATAGCAGCGGGTTTCTAAAAGAAGTCTGAATATTATTCTACAGTTAGAATAGGCTGTGAGTGTTGAGATGAGTGTATCCATATACCGTATTTCCATCTGTCCCACGTTCTCCCATTTCAAAACCTCACAGATGTGCAGACGTGCTCTATGCACTCCTTTTGTTCACAGGGCTGAAGGTAACATCTAAAGACTATTTAACACAACCAACAGTAAAAGCTTTTTTTTTTATGATAAATATAAGCTTTTTAATTGCAGTGACGCAATGAAAAGGCTTTTTGTAGTGTTTTTGAGCTCTTAAAGCTGAAAAGCTGAAGTACATGGGAATTCAGGCACAGACCAGAATAATCTGGTTGCTATGAGTGTGTGAGGGGTGCCTGTGAATTTCACAGCTAAATGCTGAGAGAGAGTTGATTTATTTCTGCAATTTGTCAGAGAGTGCCCTGTGACTCAAACCAGCCCACTTACATTGCAGGCAAAGACAAAAGGTCATGCATCAATACAATGCAAAAGTTCTGAAGAAGGAGTGAGAGTTTACAGTGGGAATGAACACTTTGAAATGTACGCTCTATACTGTATTCATTCATAACCAGACGTTACTGGACATGAAACATTAGATACTTCATGACTGTTCTCTAATGAATAGTAACCATGACTCCATGCTCAAAACATGTCCAGAGCTCAGTGCAGTATTAAAGGAAAGGTCAACACATTTCAGACTCTTCCTCTTCACAGCAGGCCTGTGGGAAGAATCCCATCGATCAGCGAGCTCAACTGACTACATTCTCTGACAGGCATGCTGTGTATTCACTGCTTTACAAAAGCTTTTAGAGGAGAATCGAAATGGAGCGGTCTACAAGATCATCACTGATTGGATTTTCAATCAAGTTGTTCCTGTCCATGAGATCACATTGAATCAACTGAACCAACATGTGGCTACTGAGATGAAGGCGACATGATATCAGGCAAAAGAACTGACCACGTGAATTAGACCTGAAAATATAGGCCATGCTAAAAATATGGCATTGCATTTAGCACTGATTGATATGATCATAAGCTTACAAAGGATATGCCCAATGAGTAGATTAAGCAATGAATATCTAAGCTCTCTTCACTTGCATGGTAAGTGAAGGTTATGCATACATATTCAGTCAGGTCCCTAAATATTTGCACACTGACACAGTTATCGATATTTTAGGTGTCTACTGCAGTGTATAGGACTTGAAATGCTATAAGAAGTTAGCTCAAAAATGCAAGCCTTTAGCTTAAGTTGGAGGTATATACACATCAGGATCAGTTTTTATATTTGGTCCGCCCTTTTTAAGGGACCAAAGGTAACTGGACAATTGAGTGCTCAGTTGTCCAATGGCTAGGTATGCGTTATTTCCCCTCATTATTTGACTTGCAAGTAAATCTAGAGCTGATTTTTAAACGTGGCTTTTGCATTAAGAACCTGTTGCCGTTAACTCTCAATAGGATGTCCAAAGAGCCGTCAATGCTAGTGAAGCAAGCAATTATTAAGCTTAAAAATAAAAACAAACTAATCAGAGAGAGAGAGAGCAAAAACATTAGGTGTGGCCAAACCAACCGTGTATTTGGTTAATTCTTAAAAAGAAAGAATGCATTAGTGAGCTCAGAAACACCAAGAGGCCCAGAACACCACAGAAAACAACTGATGAAGATGACAGAAGAATTCTTTCCCTGATGAACAAAAACCACTTCACAACAGAGGTAGGTGTATCCATGGCAATGTCAACAACCAAGAGAACATTTCATCAGAGTAAATACAGACCATACACCCCAAGATGAAAACCATTGGTAAGCCTCAAAATCAGGCAGTCCAGATTGACAAAAAGAAGGATGAATTCTTAAGTCTACTCAGATTCAGTCAAATGTCCCAAAACTCATCCGGCACAGTACAGCTGGACAATGACCTAAAGCACACATCGAAAGCAACCAAAGACTTTTGTAAGGCAAAGAACTGGAACATTCTGTAATGGCAAGTCAATCACCTGAATCCAATTGATCACGCATTTCACTTGCTGAAGGCAAATGCCCCAGGAACTGAACACAGCTGCAGTACAGGTCTGGCAGAGCATCACCAGGGAAGAAACCTTGCATCTGGTGATGTCTATTGCTTCCAGACTTCAGTCATCAACCACAAACAATTTGCAACCAAATATTAAAAATGACTTATGATTATGTTAATTAGTCAACTCCTGTAAACTGTGGAAAACAGCTAAAATAACAATGTTTGTCAATATACAAATATTTATGTACCTTGATTTTCCATTGGCCACAGTTTGCATGGCTGATGACCTTGCATATTCAGACTTCCTATTTGTGTATGTTCATTTCTCATTTGAATCATCCTTATTTTCTTACTTGAGCTTGTACTATTTTGCCTTGCATTCTAAGGAAATGAGTAGAAAGGTGAAAGAAATCTTATTGCTTTCCAAATCAAGGCTCACTTGCCCTTAGGCACAACGAAGACCTCAAGATGATACCACGTTCACATTCTTTGTTCCAAACATCATCTGCATATTATCACTGAATCTTGTAGCGTTTCACTGCGGGTGTGAGCAGATCAAATGTGGGTCATGGCATGCATGCTGTATTTAATCGTGATGATGATTTTGGGTTCGTCAGTTAATTAAAAATAATCAATTGCAGTAATGGAGACCTCAGGTTTCAGTTTTCCTCGATTCATGTTTCTGTTAACATGCTTTCCGTGGTGGCCTATTCATCCATTTATTTTGGGTCTGATGTTGTTTTTATTTATTTATATTAAACATGACAGAAGGAAGCAGTCTCATTTTGATCCAAATGCTTATCTAGAACACACAACGTTGGTTTAAAATTCAGAACATGCACTAAAAGTACAATAAAGGTATTTCTAAATTGGCTGAATATTAAACAAAATAATTGTGATCGTCATGTTAACCATTATCAAGGGGCTGCAAAACATCTTTAGTGAGGTTTAAAGTTCAAAATTCACTTAAGCAAACTGACCAAGGAAATGCAAGGAAGTGCAACATGCTCTACCCTCCCACACCCACGAAAACATAATCAGATGTCCAGGTAATACATTTACCTCAGAGCTCCGTTTCATTTTTGAATCATGGATACCTCTTTCATAAATTGCTCTGATTACGTTTTGAGGTATATGAAGTCTATTCAATACTACATAGCACTTACCAAAACAAGTACAACACGGTTTGGACTTGTTTGTCTGTAGATTTCATTAGTTCCACTGAAACAATTCTGTGAAGCATAAATCATATTTTACAAGCTTTTGGAAATCCTATTGAGATACGATAAGGGCTCAGTTGACAAATGATCAAATTTATGACAAACTAGCTCCCCACCCTGCATCAGCGCTATGTCTTACAGTACCATGTCTTTCAAATGCCTAAGAGTTATAAAAAATTAAATAAAATTAAAAAAATCAACAACATCCATAAAGTTTTAAATAATCTTTCCTGCTATCCTGGCAGTCTTCCTACTGTAGCCACATGGAAAACAAGGAGAACTGAAAACCAAGAAGATGGGGCACAAATAAATATGACAAGGGCAAGGGTTCAGCAACACAAACCCCACTTCCTCCAGGGGCTCTCATAGGATGTCATCCTTAACAGGAATGAGAAGGCATTTGTGGAGACAAACAGGGACAAACTTCCTGCCTTTGACTGGAACTCACATACTTATCCCCCAACAACCCCACACATAGATACACACATACATACATACATACATACATACACACTTACACACAGATATGTACGTGTGTGTGTGTGTGTGTCATGTTGCTGAAGAGAGAACAGAAGGATGTGTGTGTCGTCCAACAGCAGCTGTGAATAGCACAAGCTCGGCCCCGTAACTCACCCCACCCCAATTTGCTGAGTCTTGGCTGCCTTAGGACCTATGACACACTGCCCATCTGAAAAGCATTCCTCCACGCATCCAGGGGTTATGTCTGCCAAGTCCGGCAGCAGCTCACCTCACAACAGCTCATTATTCTTTGTAAAGCAGCTGCTGAACCACCGTGTAGTCTCCCTCATACATCTTTATATCTCTTAGCTACTTTCCTCCACTACATCCCTGCCACATGACTGGATAAAGGAACACTGCAAAGTTTTATATTCAGTCTGACTTAACTTTTTAATTAGAGCGATATGATTAGACAACTGAAGGCACAATTTAGAATAGGTGCATCATTTCCTAGGACACTGGCATATCAGCAGTAGCTTATTCACTAGTTAATACCTTACTGTTAAACACTGAAACAAAAACGGTTAGATAACCAGCGCTGTTCATGCTTGTTTTTTTTCCTGTTTAATGTAGATTCATTAACACTTGTGGCACTAGCACACACCTCCATATGGAAGGTTCACAGTAGGCCAACAATAGGGACTTTAAGAAACAGCTGCGAATAGAACGGTAACTGTGTCGGACGTCGTATTGCGCACGTGCGAGTTAAACTGCTACTTCGTGACGTTCTACTGTAAACGGGAGAATAGCTGGTTTGCTGTAGTCGTTACGACGTGACGATTACGCAAGAAAATGTTATGTTTTATGGTATACGACAATGAAATTGCACCAGTATATGATTGTACCATTAGTCTTTTAATCTGTGTTGATATGTTTTAAACTTGAGCTAATTTTTATTTCCTGACACGAAATTCATTTAGGCATTCGTCTTCCTTATGGTAATCAAGATTAAAGTGCAAGTACTGTATTGCTTACACTGTAAATGTAGGTTTTTAGACTTAATGGCATCATACAAAGGTCTAAACTCTTCTTATGACAATAGATTATTATTTAATGCCAAAAGCAATCGTTCTTTGCTTTTTTTTTTAATGACTTTTTTTTGTATTTCAATAAACGATGGAATGCTGTTTTGTGTACGGTTGCTAAGTGACTTTTACGCTTCTGGTTGCCATAGCCGTTCCATTTGCAGCTGCAGCTTAAAGTCCCTGATGATTATGAGCGACTTGGTCATCAAGGGTTTAGGTTTTAAAACGTATCCGTGCCTCAAGTGTGACACTAAAATCTCAGGTAGCACTTGTGCTTTTTAGTGTGCATAATTTCATACTACGTTATAATTTCTTTTATTATTATAAAATGGATAAAAGATTACTGGACGTGGTGCCACAGTGACATAGTGGGTAGCCTTGCTGCCTCACAGCTCCAGGTTTCCCAACTCGAGTTTCTGTGAATGCTCTAACCGGATCCGCAAGGGTTTCTTCCTGGTACTCTGGTCTCCTCCTGAAAAGTACTTCCTCAACCATTTTTTCTCTCTTTATTTTCAGTTACCTCTCAAAAAACCTGCCGGTAGGTATACTGGCTACACTAAATTGCCCCTAGGTGTGAATGAGTGTGTGCATGAAGCCCTGTCATGGACAGTTGTCCTGTTCTGTGCAATCCGAAGTTGCTCCCTGTGTTCTCGGTAAAGCTACTGTGCTGTCTTACTTTAATGCATTATTTCTTTTCTCAGAAGACTGAAGAATGGGAAAAGTGTTTTGCCTTGGCAGTGCTTGTGTGTCAGAACTTGGTCAGAAAACCTGCTCCTCTTCCGTGTACGCAAAGCTCAAGCCAACATTTAGAAATATTTGCATGTAAGCCAAACCATACCCAGAGATGAGAGACGGATAACTTCCACTCACCCTTATATCATTCTGGCGCAGTTCCACGTCGCAGACGCCATGCCCATGGCCGACTGCACATCTGGAGAAGCAGCAGTAACGACACACGGCCACCTGCTCGGTCTCGCAGTGATACAGTCGGTATTCGTCATGCTGTGGGCAGCTCCAGGCCCGCACGTCTTCAACATCTACCAACAGATGTCCGGCATTTGAAGAAGGTTGCTGAAGGTGTGTCTGAATGTGCGATTGGCAACAGGGCGCGTTGCAGCGCAGGCAAACTTTCAGCGCAGGAAGCCCGGGTCCCCGTCTGCACAGGATGCATTGCAGTATGGCCGGTTCTTTCTCCGTGTTCAGGGCGTTGAACTTCTCCACGATATTGATTAGCTTGATGTTCTTGTCAAGGCTGGGCTTCTGTTTGTACGGCTGATTGCACTCTGGACACCGCAGAATGCCCACATCTTTGGCCCAGGCCTCGCTAATGCAGCTGTGGCAGAAGTTGTGCTTACACGGCAGCTGCACGGGGTCCACGAACACATGCAGACATATGGGGCAGATGAGCTCCTCCTCGAAACAGTTTTTCCAGGCCTCAGCCATCTCAGCTGCTTGGGCAGAAGACATGTAGGCCAGTTTTAAAGTTAGAGCCTATTAAACGGATTAAAATAAGTCACCAGCAAGTCGACGTGCCGTTTCAGTCATTCTCGTGGCCCTCTTGTTAAAATATGCGTGTGACTCTGCTTGTCCACACAGGCATACAAGTCTGCATAGACAGCTGTTGATAAGTCTCCATGAACGGTCCAAGGAGCGCCTCTTCCGCCCCGTTTCAAGTTGTCAGCAATCAAATTCCACAGCTGAGCCAGAAATCAGGGCTGTGGATGTTGCAATCGGATCGCGACGGGCATGTTACTGAAAACCTGCCATGGCTTCTCCAAAGAAACCAACCCGGAGTCCAAGCTCTCCGGTATGAGATGCTTCATACAGTGTGTGTCCTAATGAGAAAAGTTCATATTTCCCCTAACTGGGTGCTTGCTTGAAGAGAATGCAAGTGCACAGATTATTACACTGACCCCAGTCAATTATATAGTCTATCACAACGACCAAAAAAAAGACCCCAAACAGTCTAACAGTCAAAAGTTGTTCGAGGCGCATTAAAACCTTCTGAAAGCTATACTTTAAATGAAGTATGCTTTAGGACGCCGGGTGAAGCTACAACATCTCGGGTGTGTGAGTCGATCAAACGGATGTGCGCTGGAAGTTGAAGTCGGAGGATAAATAGCTGCATAGTCCATATACATATAGCCCACACACACACATACACGGTTCTCTAAAACAGGTCTTTAAATGTAAGCGATGCACCCACAAAGTTTAAACCGCACATGAGTCGAGCTAGCTCAAAATATCTCCAGTCCAGAGACGGGTGTGTGTCCTGTCTCCTGTCCCTGTGACACTTGCCTTGGCACTAGTCCAGGCCTTTACAGTGTGAATGTCGCACAAGGTGTCGAGAAAGACATTTTTAAAAGCCACTACGAGAAGCAAACGTTTGTTTGTTTGAAAAACCTAACTCTTGTCAAATGTAACAGTAGAGTGGTTATCGTGTGTGTGTGTGTGTGTGTGTGTGAGATTTTGAGCGAGTGGGTCGGTGAAACGAGAACAAGCCGCCCCCGTGCCCTGAAAACTAATCATACATACAGCAAGAACAACAAAAGCAAACCGTTTAAGAACATTAATGTCCGTTATGAAACATTTCCATGGAGCTCGTGCGCGCGCTCGTGCTCTGTCTCTCTCTCTCACACACACACGCGCGCGCGCGCTTTGTTCTCTGTCGCAATAACGCGCACCTCACAAACGCGCAGACTAGGATGCGTGTCTAAAAGTTTAAAAGGTTTAAAGGCTATCATTAAACTCCACTTTACCTGCCCTGAAACAGCTACAAGGTATTAACTTGACAGCTTGTATGTCTGTGTACAGTGCGTTTTGGCGCTGATCTGGACATGCAGTACAGCAAGGCATGGGAAAAAAGTACTTTTGCAGAATGCTGTCAATCTGCTTGAGCACCAGTAGCAAGATTTTGTACAGTGATTCTTCCCAACATATTTACACAAAAGGTGATTAGTGGTATCTTTACTAACCATGTCTAGGTGGAACAATGAATACCTTTGTGAAAAGGAAGCATACTTAAGTGCTTTAACAGCAGTAGTAGATTTAAAGTTTTGTAAAGAATGCTAAAAGTATTTTTTTAAACTTTTTTTTTCATTTTATGTACAAGTTAAATACTAACCTATACTTGTCTGTATATTTATGAAATATTTTCCCAGATATATTCTTCCTGTCCATTTACAAGTGACTAGATCTTGGTTGGTCTTCTGCAGTCGGGATTCAACTCAGTGTATTTCTAAACATATTAAAACATGCTTCAAACATATGTATACTAATTAAATTAAATAAAGTGTACAGTTTAAACAATACAGTTTTAGTCACATTTTAAAAAACCCTTAATTCAAACTTTAGGTCACCTACACAATCGCACTTAATTTCTTGTGCATTTCTTAATGCATATTGTGACTGCATTTTAATGCCTGCATTGTTAGAGTTAATTGTTTTGGTGAGTTGAATCCCGACTGCAGAAGACCAACCAAGATCTAGTCACCTGTAAACGGACAGGAAGAATATATCTGGGAAAATATTTCATATATAACATTAATACTGTGGATTCCAGCAGACATGCAGTGACATTCAGTGACATTCAGTGAGGCTTCCTTGGCTGAGAGCAACATCACTTCTACAGAATATCAAGAACAGAAGATGATTAAACGTTCTCCGTGCTATCAGCCAGCAATGGTTTCATGCTCTTCTGCTGGAGATCCCATGAAATGCAGGGACAAATGAGCATCTGTAGATGAAAATCACAAGAGGTGTTAATAAGTGATGGCTGCAAAAAAGACTTTGTTAATGTTCACAGTAGTTCACTTTTTCCATCCATCTATCTATCTATCTATCTATCTATCTATCTATCTATTATTTTCACATTTTATTCTGAAATCCAAATTTGGTTTTGCTCATCTCTAACCTGCATGAACTCACAATTAGACTCTGCATGCATGTCTTTGGACTGGGGTAGGAAACCGGAGTACCCGGAGGAAACCCCCGCAGCACGGGGAGAACATGAAAACTCCGCACACACATGGCCCCAGCGGGAATCGAACCCCAGACTCTGGAGGTGTGAGGCGAACAAGGCTAACCACTAAGCCACCGTGTGCCCCTTATACATTAATTAATCTCCTTATATAATCCAGAGTGGAAATGATTGAATCTCTGCTTTTATTGCTGCTGGATAGGAACACACATGTAAACATGCACTGACATGTCATATGGCAGGCCTGAAACAAAGAGACAGTAAGCCTGATTACTCATCTGTCATAAAGTGGACAGACAGATGCCGGTGCAGGTTTTCTAGTTTTCATAAAACCAGTGTAGGAGACAAACAAAAGTGCTAGGCTTACTCAGAAACATGAGGGGGAAAAATAGTCTGGTTTCTGAGTTGCATCGTTTCTTCACAGTATTTTTAATGTATTGTGATACTTTTACATTCGAGCATTTGGGATTACGTATCAGGATATGCAGTGTATTGATGTATTTTTGCCCTTCCCTGCTGATGACACACAGATATCCATGGTGCTTATTGATTAGCAAAGAATCTGCACCGTGTCATCTCCCGCTGCCATTCTTTTACCTTATTACTATTCACCCGATTGCCTCTCTGTCCTGTGGCAGGGAGTTTTGGGAGATTAGAACACAGCAGGGGTTTTGTTGCTGTCAGCTCCCAGTGGCAAAGATAACCTGAGGTTTGCAGTTTAAGATAATTCACAGCAAGGACACACACACACACACACACACACACACACACACACACACACACACATGCGCACATAAAGTTTCTCCTAATTTAGTTGTTACTAGTCTGCACCCAATAGCTAAGACACCTATGTTACATTACAGCCACCAGTGTGAAAGAGTGGAACCCACCGTGTGTCTTTAATTCAATACTGTTAGCTAGTTTCCTTCTGATTGATAGGAGATAGCAATACATTGAGTCAGGATTAAAACGCACAGGAGGTTCCCAAGATTTGACGGTACATGGCCCCGTCCATCGTCCCTTTGATGTGGTGAAGTTGTCCTGTCCCCTTAGCAGAAAA